>KB307198.1:389046-421226 GCA_000328365.1 Capitella teleta
CTCCCGATGGAGATCATTTCATCAAGGAAGCCTTAAATGGAATATCAGTTAGTAGATGATTGGTAACCAATCATGGTACAACAGGGTTGTAATCGCATTGGATAGTAGATCACAGTTTAACTGTTAAGTTGACTCTAGGTGTTTACCTTGGTTGATCAGCAAAACTGCGATCGTTTTTACAGTTGAATCTTCAGCCGCAGTACAGCGTCTATAAATAAACACCAAGCAATGGATTACATGACGTTAACGGCTGTACCCACGCTCGAATTTTGTCAATGATCGAGAAAATGATGTATGCCTGGTCATCATACACCTTCACTGACAGAATTCTTTTCATTAAAGGCATCAAAATTTGGATTTCTCGTTGAACATGCTTGGCACCGAACGAAACAATAATCTAAAGAGAAAGGTATGAATTCATCGATCAATGGAGGAGGACTTACCTGGGCTTGCTTGGCGCAATCCAACATTCTTCTTTGCGCTACAAATTGGTGAACCAGGATGCGGAGGCTTTTCGATGTAACCAGGTCATGATTGTATTTCTGCATGGACTAGTTTAAGGAACAGAGTGTTTTGTTTGTTATTTTCAACGATTATCAAAAGGGAGTATTTACGAGTAAAATAGGCACAAGGTATTTTTCTTGGAGAAAGGATGATTTTCTGAAAACCTCGTCGATGCATTTTTTTAGTTTCTTCTTTGGTGTTGATGCAAACCTGGAAAACAAATAACCAATTGCATCAAAGGAAATTTGTTGACCTATTTTCTGAGGCTCACCATGGACAACAGTCAAAACCCCTAGGCCCAGTGCCGTACAGCAGACTGTCTAGTGGATGACGTTTACGGAAACTTAAATTATGTCTTGATTCAACATCTTTAAACAACGCCAGCAACATCTGACAGAGCAATATTAGGAATTTCATAATCGTCTACGCATTAAGCGAACTGACTTCAAAGCGAAGCTCAAACTGCATTTTAAGAAATTGATCCAATATGAGAAGAAGCCTGTACAGTAATAACGACAAATGAGATAGCATGATATAAGGTATCAATATTACTCGTATTTGATTTCTTTGACTCTTGGGTCTTCATACGAGGCCGCAGTTGACTCAGATACAATCCGATTGGCCTTATCTGCTTGCTGTGCCATGGCCTTTGCTGTAAACAATCATCGCTGCATATGTATTACGCTCAACCACTATTATTGAAACCAAACTGTGTTCTTTTTCAGTGAGAGTAGCGCCTCGAAAGCGAATGTCCTGGTTCTCATCCAGGAGACTGATGACTCTTGGCAGAATGACGACCATGCACTGAGCAGAGAAATACCCAAACTTCACCAAGCAGTGAGTAAGCCGTACAGCCTGTGAAAGAATTTTCATAACCTAAGGGTGATCGATATACAGATTAGGGCACTTACAGCGAGAATTAAATCATTGCCACCAGGTTGAGTTGCAACATCATAAATTTGCTCATACAGAAAAAGCATTAACCAATTTTGCATGGACGGCATGTGGGAATCGAGAGAACGGTCCACCTGTAGTGATAACAACCAGGTAATTAATTGACTGAGTATCGTTGGTACGTTCTGCACTTACATACTGCACTTGTTTAGTTAGCCAGACTTCAGCTTTTGTCTTAGACTTGAGCTCCTCGTACATGAAAGAATGGCTGATGCAATCGAGAAGAGGCGTGTTCTCGTCAATATCAACAAACAAATCTAAAAGAGCGCAATAATGTTAGCCAGGAGAGTTATATTGGGTTTAGTTCTACCAATGATTAGCATGCAGAACATGCCCTTAACATCGGCAGCTATATCTGTTGATTCCAAAACAGAAAAAGCTATTTCCCACGAAATATGGCTGTATGTCATCCTCAAGGCCTCAATGCAGTGAGCATTTCGCCCCTGTGGTATTAAAAGAAGATATAATCATCATAATTATGAAAATGTAAAAAAATGGACTTTGCACAAGTTTCCGAACAGCTTCAGTTGCTCCTCTAAAAACCTTTTTTCGTCCAAAGCCATTCCCTTTGAAGATAAAAATCAACAATTGTAAACAAGACGTGTCAATAACGCTACTTCAATAAATGTTGCCATGGGAACTGGCTCATCTGTCCGCCGTTTGAACATGTGAACTCGACCGTCGATTACTTTGAAATGGTAGAGGTGGCCCTACAGGTGTAAATAGGTAGACGAGACGTTAGATCTTGCGTCAGTTTACCTTCTTGTCCGCCAGAATCTTATCAGCAATGAAACTTTGGTGCTGTGGAATTGCGACGCCATCACATACGCATAGAGCACTCAGCAATCGCAGATATTGGTAATTCTACAGGTAAATGCAATCAATGTTCACCTATGAATGAGTCATGGTTCTACCTCGTATTTCTTGGTTAGGTTCACACACCGCTCAATTTGGACATTCGAGAACTTATCAATGACTTGTTTCTTATCAGTGATAAGCTCTACCATGATCCCTGTGATGTACAGTCCTCCCGATGTCTGCATCAATAGTTTGAGTATGAGTTAAATGGTAAGCCGCTTCTAACTCACGCGTGCACTTAGCCTTGCTTGGAAGAAATCTAAATATTGAGCCATATACAAGCAATTGTCGACATCATCTTTGATGCAGGCTAAGAGCAGACCGCACACTGCTTCCTGGAAAGCATGCAGCTGAGTTGTTCTATTATCGACGTCTTCTAATCTTTGCAACATTCCGACGGCTTGTTCTATCAACTGATCAAAAGAAAACTGTGCTGAGAGCACTTGACACGCAAAATATTAACCTTCAAGTCTCTCATTATTTCCTTCCTGTGGTTCAATCTATCATCATCAAAGAGAGGGTTAGAGAGTGCCTCAGTCAACTCCTCCAGACCCTGGAAGCATAAAAATATTAAAGTCAAGGAGAGGGTGCCTCCTGAGAAGCAAGTATTACATTGGTGACTTCCGCCACATCCGCAGCCTTCAGGCCTTCTTCTTTCCTCTCTGAAATCTAGATAAAGGGAACAAATCAGAAGGAAGAAAAAAAAATCGCGAATTAGCATGATGTGTGTGTATACTGACGATGTAAGTTGCGTTGCGGATGAGTGGGAGGATTCCCATGACAAAATTGACATCTTCAATGAGCTCTGGATGGATTTTCTGAATAGAGAACGCGTCGTGATAGAGCTTCTCTTCACTCGAACCAATCTATAGGATTGAGTCTGGTTGACAGTGACATGTAAATCGAGATTGACACCTGTTTGAGCTCGTCATTTGTGGCACAGGGTGAAACAGTGCTTCTTTGGTAAACATCATCTGTGAGATGGAAGTGATACTGATTCCATGAAATTATCATATATTTCATAGAACCTTTCATGGCATGTAACCATCGCTTTGATATCAAATGTTGAATCCGTGCAAAAGAGTTATTATCCACGGTCGACATCATATTAACCTGTAAAGAAAATCACTAACAATGTGACCATGATAAAATCAACATACTCTGTGCATTGGGTACAATTTAAACACGTTGTTCATGTTAGCATGGTCTTCAGTCAGGAAGACGTTGCCATCAGAATCGAGAGCAAGGTAAGCCCTGGTTGCATAGTGTCTGATTCGAATATTCTCCCCCCAGTGAATGGAAGTGCCTGGATATGAATATATGATTGACCTACATGCACATGTAAAACTTCCAATTATTTCACAATACCATCAATGGAACACTTTTCCTTCTCAAGTTGCCAATATGAGCGACATGAATAGGGAGCGTAGAGAGTTCGAGGCAGCATGGCATTCGTTTCACAGATCCACATGTAAACTGTAGAAGAATGATTTCGATTTCAGATCAAACAAATATTAAGTGTATATCAGTACCTTTCTCAGAAGGAGGAAGACCAAACAGACCTTCGCTGCACACGTAAGCCTCCATGTCTCGGTGGTGTAAGTAGACTAATGAACCACCCTATACATAACAGTGAGTGGTTAACGTAATAAGTTGAAAATGCACAATCATGTATTGATTTACCCCAATAAATTTTTGCGCGGTTGTGTGGTCGCTCCAGCTTTTGTGTATGATTATTGTGAAGGCGTCGGAATTGACACTAAGGTTGATCTCTGATCTGGAATGTACGTGCGTTTATGGAATCGTGAATGTTAAGTATCTGAGTAATTTTACATTCACAAAGGACGCGCGGATGGTAACAATATCAATTGTGAGATGCAATGATTCCAGATTTCCGGTTCTTCTAATAAGCTGTTTGTTAGAGCCAGTGGATATATATATATACATATATTCATCGTAAAAGGTGTATAAGGACAAGTATTTACCTCTAGAGCCAAACAATAAGCATGCATAGGTGAAATTAATATCACAATTTCTAGCAATTGCAGGCACAGGTGACCCCAGTATGAATCTCACAGTGAATCTATACAATTAGTGTAAACAGGCTTTAAATTGTACTAGGGATGGGCGGATATCCGAATCTGGTATCCGGGTATACGGGATCTCAGTAGGATATCCGGTATCCGGGAAGTTATCCCCCGGATATCGGATAATGTGGTTTTGAAATAACCATTTTATTTATTTATCGCCCAAGATTGAAAGCTCTCTGATCTTCTAAGAACCTTTGAACACAAATAAACGTCAATATGGGTCTGTTTTAATTAAGCCTTTGTGTAATCTAAATGGCGTCGGTCTGTCGCCAGTCCCCACCGATTGACTAATTGAAGTTGATTGTTAACGTGATATTCAAATTATTCAGCCGATGAAGATGCGGCCTGAGTCGCCTTCTGACTCACTGGAGATCAAATGCGGGCCTGAATGTTAAAATATCTCTCTGTACATGTAAGGCATAATCCATATAATCCATATGGCGCCTGTATGTCGTTGGATCTCCAGTGTCTCCACCAATGGCGATGCGCGTCTGGAGAGCTCGAAGCAAGGGATGAGTCTTAATGATCACCAATTTCATTTAAAAACAAAATTATTTATTAATATGGCTATCAGAAATTCGTTCTATTCAAATGTGTTTTATGACATAATTGTTACCCTAGTTCACAGCATGAGACATTATGTCAATTATCCGGTATTCGATCCGGTATCCAGGGATTTTGGCTCCCGGATATCCGGTATCCGGTACCCGGCAAATTTCATTATCCACCCATCCCTACTTTGTACATAAGCTCCAGGAAGGGATTATGTGAGAATAAGGTGTGTTCTCAGCGCATAACGACAATTAGATGCCAGTGCCAGAAACCCGGAAACTCGTTGCGTTGGCTCAGGATGGATAAGCTCTTTGGGATAAGTGCGACAATGTCAATCATAAGGATTCAACGATAAAAGTTGCCTCAGGTGAGCCAAGTGCCGGTGAAGTGGCCGGAGTGCTTGCCTCTAGAATGATTGGAACGTTCTATGTGGAGGTATTCAGCCACCGTAATTGATTCTACAGTTGAAAACCCGCCACGTTCTATCAAGGCCATTGAACATATTTTCAAATAAACTAAACAATATTATTATAGGGTCAGCCTGAGATAGAGTCAATAATACGTCATAGAAACCAATGAACCAATGAAACCGACTCATTCTACAGCACCTCTGCTCAGATAATTATACCAATTAATTCCGGTTATCTCTGGGGATTATGACCATTGCAGACACCAGTAGCTGCGTTGTTGGTAATTTATTCACTCTTTGAATGGAAGAGAAATAAATTAACTGACACGCCGCATGAGTCAAATCAGTAATTCTTGGAGAGTGTGCCATCTTGTGCATCCACGGAATTGTGGAGCCAATCACCATGATTGTGATTTAGAACACTAAACGAACGCGGACTGCGAATGATTGTGTCCACAAGTAATTGCTATATAAGGGTTCCAAAGAACTGTAAGGTCCATGCTTTAATGAATACCACTGACGAACTACTCAGAATGCATTGCATTCGTAAGAATACCTGATTAAATATTATGATGGTATATGTAATGCAAGGTGTGTGATGGCCCATGTAATGAAACGAGAAAGTGCATTCAAATTATGATTACACAACGACCCAAACAATGAGGAACATTGTCGACACTTTATCTGTGAAGAAAAGATTCGCGAATTCAGAATAATGTCACGTTTCTTGGATTGAATCGCAGCAGTTGAAATCAGCAGCAAAATAACACTGTAATTAGGAGCTTTACCTGACAAGGCCTTGAAACGTGGTCAATGGTTTGCTCGCATGCAGGAAGCGGCTAGGGGATTGCACGCTCTCAAAGACAACCTGATCCTCCGCTCTTACCTGCAAAATTACGACACGTGCTTGATTGAGGAAAACGAAAATCGAATGGCAAGTGGGAAATGTATTGTCCTGATTGAGGATCAAACTCACATATTCGCCTTCGACGTTCACTTTATACTTGGGTAGTATCCGAAACTGGGCCGCTTTGCAGTCATACTTGTGAAGGAAGACGCCGAATTTCCCTTTATCGTGTTTGCTGGTTTTCTTCAAATCAACATGGACAAATTTTTCGCTAAAAACGTGTCTCAGCTAAAATAACAGTAACGAAATAAATGGTTGTTGTAGTAATACGGACGGCTGTTATACCTGTATGACGTCACCATACTTCAAAGGTTTTCCATGCATCCGTTTCTGTTCATTGCGGTTATCTCTTTCTTCAGCCTCAGCACATAGCTTTACAGAATCACAGATCAAAGCGATTGGGTCGTCAAGCGAGGGAATTAACACACTAACCTTGATTTCCTCAAGCTGTTCTTGGTATTTTGGATCATCTGATGGGTTATCTAGCAGTTGACGATATCGTTTATTTAAACGATATCTGTTCTGTACATGGATACAGAAGCTGAGAGCTGTAAAGGGAAGTATCAATTTAATAAATGTGAATAAAACTGAGTAATTCCAGAACACGCATGTGTAAGTAAAACCCATGAAAAAGGGAATTCGATTTAAGAGCTCTTTGATATCGATCCAAAAGAGATCTTGAAAGCCGCATTGCCTGATATATCGACTGTACCCTTGAACTACAGGGAATTCAGGCCTTGAAAGAGGAAGGGGGGATCGAAGATCCGAATGGAATATCATGCAATCTTTAGAAAGTGCTGTTCACCATAAATGGTGTATAGTGCATTGTAATATGTAATGGAGATTAATCCAACATACAAATACTAAATTATAATTAATATTAAACGATGTTATCGACGCGGTTCTGCTTTTCTGTGAACTTCAGACAATCAGGAAATGAACTTATTTACATTTCAATTCCCCTCTGTAAAGACTCTTTGGTAATCACCGTCTGATTTCTTATCCGCGCATGTAGGTCATTACACATAGCGAATCAATGCAAATCAATACAAGATACACTAAACTATGGACAGCAATTTCACGTTTCATGTTTTTTGTAGCGTACTCATCGAAGACCGACAGTTTTAAATATGCATTGCCTCTAAAAAATTCTTGCAACAACCACATTTATTGCGTATATTGATTCCAGATCGATTCAATCGATTTGTGGGGAATGTAATATTGTGAACACGAAAACGGAAAATACAGTAGCAATACCAATCTAACTATTTTGTTATATTGTGATTCAATGGTGTGGCTTTAAGTCAATTCAATTGATAGACGTACCTCGTAGCATTTACCTACGTGATGTCTTACCTTGCTGACTCGGTATGTTATACGGACAAGCGATGTCTTGGTTATGAAAGGCAAAAACTCCGTTGTCCAAAGAACTGCAAATCACCAATTTTGAGAAGGAGATCAAAGATTTTAGATCTTACTTTGTTTGGTCGCTATACACAAATCCCGATATATCAGCACAATACAAACATATCTGATCCCCTATCCTGTTCCGGTCATCCGCACGTTCAGGATCGTCCATTATGTAAATCCGGATGTCATATCCTTCAAGAGTGAAATAGCTCCATCGACGATTTGGTTCAGCGGCCAATTGATCTCAATTCTATAGCCTTGGCCGATACTAGACGATCGATATTGCTTATACATCAAATGGCAACAATATGCATAATTCAGAGGGTCTAGCTGGTTCTTGGAAAGCAAAAGCTTCAGGGTTCAATTTGCGAAGTTCACACAACTTAGCACGTTTAAGACGTCACGTTAATTTTATAATTGCACACAAAATAAAACACTTGGAGCCATTAATTTAATGTGATATATGTGATTAGATATGTGTCCACCCTTGAGACATCAGTGGTTCATATAATACAAAGTTATTCAAAAGTATATTGCGCACTGTATCTCAAAATAATTACCGTTTATGGTTGGGTCAGTTTATTGCAGATAATCCATTTAATCCAGCATTATAACGACGCCGTCTCAAATGCATTCGTCGTTCCAATCAGAGCATAGGCCACAAACAAACATGAGTACCCAATGACACCATCGCCATATAGATCTGCGATTTCAAATCAAGAAGTTTCCTTATTATTAACTAACATACATATTATCTTAATTCTTGAAGTTTAGGACATGATATAAAACGGGAGAGTGTTGTAATTATACTGCAGATGATCTTCTCATTTCAATGAGGCTATATCTCCCCTGTATAGGCTATGTATGCCTTTGGAAGTATTTGATGAAAATCTTGATATATATAGTATTATGTGATCGGCCTCTAATTAGCAAATGTGACTGCATCATATAATCAAATGCTAAAATTGAAACAATGCTAAACAAATGTATTTTACATGCAGAACGATGAGGACTCATCCTGTTTACTAGTATTTCGGCTCAAAGCATCAGAGGCTGTAAACAAAAAGGACGTGCACATACAACTATCACCGAATCTGCAACTTCAATTCAAAACATTTCTGTAATTTCTGAATGCGAAGATTATGCATGAACAATGACGCGTATTACGGTGCAGTGTCGTAATTTCGTAATTCTAAAATTATTTGAATAAAACAATTAAAATAAAAGATTCAGTTGTCCAGATTTGAGGCAACTACAACTACAAATGATAATTATTTTAGGGTATATAGCGCAGATTTAAAGAGAATAAGCATTATTGCAACACATTGCGTAAGGTTGAAAAAATCCCCATTACTTGTAAATATACCTTTGAATCACCCAGTAATAGATTTCGTGTAAGTTCAAAAAGGAAGGGGGGAGTTGCATTGTTCACCGTCATAATTATGTGAACGGCGCTGAAAGCGCACAATTGAAATCGACAGAGGAGAAATTGACACATCATTTGTCTCGCAAGCACGTTGGTGGGTTCGCTACAGCAACATTCTTGAAATCAAATTACTCCCAAAGACCCTATATACCCAGGCGGCCAGCTCGCGTGTTTTGCCTGTTCATCGTTTCTGGACTGCAGATAATCGAGGTCGCTACAAGCATTGCTGTTTGAGCTGATTGATCTATGACTCGCTGGCGCATATCAATCATATCAATCATATCAATACTATTATCATAACGTAACCACGAATAGCACAAAACAAATTCACCATTCCAAAATCCGTTTAAACTGTTCAGACAGCTGTTCTGCACTTTATCCCCTAAGGTTAAAATTATCAAGCGAGTCATAGGAAAATTTGCAAGCTGGCCTTCCTGCCATATAAGGTATTTGTTACTCAGTGCTTGAAAAGGCTGCTGCGTTCAACGGAAATCTGAAATAAACATGATTAATTAATGACCTGAGCTTTGAGTTTTAGGACCACCCTGCGCCAATTTTTATTGGAGGTCACGGGAGAGTTGAATCTTCAAGCAGTTGATTTGGGATTTTGCAGAACTACAAGCAGTGCTGTCTTTTGCAATCGAACTGTCATGGTTTCAACTGTTTTCGGGAAGTTGAACGAGCTTCTTATCTGCATTAATTAAAGGGGGAAACAGTCATATCATCTCATCCCCCACAAAGCAATTCTTTGAATTATCTATTTTCAAATATGGGCATAAAATGTACTGAAATTCCTCTCTAAAGCAAATGACGTCATTCTTTTAAGTTGTTTATCTCCGCATTAGGACATAAGGTTATGCCATGACGTCACATTACACAATCTTGCGCGTGACAACCCTCCTTAGTAGGATGAATGCCATGCTCTGGTTTAATATTCTCAACCGTCAAAATAGCATATAACTAGCACAGAGCTAACAGTAGTGACTCCATGAATTTTGCAAGCTACAAAAATGATCGTCCTATTTCATCAGTTGGCTTGTCTGGCGGCTGTTCATCTGAGCACCAAAGATATTTCTCTATTGATCTTCTAGGTTTCTGAGAAAAGTGTCACGTTCTTAGCTAGTGCTTCTTTGACTTTCCATGCACGCAGAGCCATTCAACGTACTTTTTTCCATTCCTAGCTTTCAAGTCCTCAAACAATCTTACCGAGTCCTGATAACCAGACAGTGCAATACAAATCCCTATCACTTTCCATGAGAGCGGAGTGACTTAATATTTAATATATCTATATGATAATGACTCATAATTCGTCGATTCCCTTTCATTAGATGCAATGAAAATTGCGAAGGATCTATGCATCACCGGTGGCCCGTGGCAGATCCGTTGCATGCTAGATATGGGATGTCTAGCACTGGTGTAATGTATGGAGCAATTCTGCAAGTAATCGCCCGATAAAAAGGCACCCGTCCATCAATCACCAAAGAACCTAATTACTTAAGAAAATTAATTCATGAAGTCCATTGTGCGACTTCAGTGGAAATAGGTCCTCAATATGGAGATGAAAGAATCCAATGGCGTAGGATTATCCGACGAAGGGAAGAAAAAATGTACCCCAGCAACAAGTCACGTGGCGGGTTTTGGAGAATAATAATGCAATGCCGCACCGGGTGGCTTTGTCGGGTCGTCACAATAGCGACACGCTTCGTATACATCGGTATTGTTCAATAAATTGTACAACATCAATGCGATGAATCATTCACTCGTCGTTGGTCGTAGTGGTTGTCAAGACGATTATGGGAATCAGAGGAGACACAGAGAGACAACGAAGATGGCAACGGCTTCGTGCCTTAAGATACCAGTGAAGATACCTGCACATGTGGAATTGAGTCGATCTGAGGCTGAGTCTAGGGTCTCATGCATCGTGTCACCAACCCTTGAGTTGAATATCAATTCAGATAGCGAGGAATACGACACCGATCTGGAGGAAGACCAAGTGAGAGCAGTCAGCAAAAATCACAGTAGCAGGAGCACATCAGGTAGGGAGTGCAACTCTTTCGCTCGCAAACTTTGGTATACATACGAGCAGATGTGTGGCGAGGAGATTTTGCACATAACTTGTTGAATCATTTTAAAGGGAGGAAAGATTGGCGAGGATAGTTTATAGCCCAATTGATAACCTGATAGCTGAAACCCATATACTAGTAATTAGACTGTATAGTATGATTCTACTATAAATATATATCTCGTGTGTTCAGTGGATAGCATTTCTGAGTATTTGCGGAATCGGGTGCTAATTTATAGGTGTTACTATAAGTTCGTTTAGGTCTTAGAGCTTCGTATGTCCACTTTTGTAGATGTTTATGTTGCCGGCCACCAATCCATCGATCAGAGTGAAATAAAGACCCTCCCAAAGGAGTCATTCATCCCAATTACCAGTATTTTCTTGTGTTGTTCACTCAATCATCCGTCGCCAGAAATGGTCACAAAGGCAATTATATGTATATAGTCTCACCCCCAAAAAAAAAAAAAAAAAAAATGCGTTTGTGAAAATTAAAATTAAACCCCGAAGAAAAAGAAGTCAAAACGATGCAAAGTGTTATTTGGTGTAATTTCTTGACGATTCGAACGCAGAGATATAGTTTTTATTATTATGTACATGTATAATTAATATGCTTTTAAGGCAATCGCCCGTCATGTCTGGTCATTCGTTGTAAATAAGGTCATTGAGATGGCTAATGAGGGGAATAGAACCCTGGAGTATCACCACCAAAGTGTTACGATCGTCTGCAGCTGGTGCTGAGGCAGCAGCGTCCTTACTTGCCCTCTTTTGTGACCTGACGTAATGCGTATAATATATACCAGTAATTGGAAGCTATGATCACAAACACTAATGTTAGTCTAACGAGACGAAATGTGCTATTTTATTCGGAGTTTGCGCTACATAGAATGGCATGGATCATATCTTTGCCACCCGTTCCTTTCCACGACTATATTTAGCATGTTTATTATGTCATTCACTTATAATATTAGAACCCAGGGGGGGGGGAAATGTCAGGGGTTTCGGTTAGTGACAGAAAAGACTAAAATACACGAAAGGATAATGGTTTTAAATATCATGGCCACCTTTGTTTTAATCTTCAAGCAACTACGCCACCCGATACATCTATGCAATGCAGAAAAATAGAGGTCAATAAGGGAATTGCGTCCCTATTTGCATTATAATTTATATTCTCACTTTCACAACTTAGCATAAAATTATCGGGAAGTATAGTTAACATAGTCTTAAACCTAATATCCTAATAATATTATTATTGCCTTTCTGCGGTGCATCCTAATTGATAATTCATCTGTCATGCCAACCAAGTTCAATGAAGCCTTTGTTCGCATTCGTCACTCTCATCGTAAATGAAATTAATATTCGATTGCTTATTGGAAAGTAAAATCAACAACCAATGAATTTGGAATAACGGATATACACAATTACTTTGTCCAATAAACGCTTCTGAAAACACTCCTCTCAATAATGAGGGTTTTCTTTTGTGAGAATAACGCTCACTATTACATCATGTGTATACACTATGAATGTCAGAAACCCGGATCCGACAACGCACATCCGGAGATCCGGATTATAGGCAGAATACCCGACAACCAGTAATTGAATCAGAGCATTCCGATATTGCAGTTTTACTGTGAAAACTGCGATCGTCCTTGTATGATTTCACACGTCAATGCAGATCACGTTTTAGTACAATAATGCCGAATAGCGTGTCACCATACATGTTTGAAGTCAAACCGTCTGAACTTCTCGGTGCCCCTAGCTTCTCGGTGGTTCTTTGAGAATACAGAATATGCTTGAGAAATTGAGAAGTCAAGAGGGTGATCAGTCAGACTTACGGGAGAGAGCAGCTCTTCGTATATCCTGTCGCAATTGCCAAAGTCAATAAATCGTGTGGCTTTATATATACATGTATATATATATAAGTAAATAACCTTGATCATTGATTTAGTCGTCGGAGCTTCACTTTTTTCGTTGTTGAAATTTCTTCAAAAGCAGATATGTTTGTTAATAAACAGTTGCCTTGGATGTGAAATGACTTTTTTGTTCAGAATAATAAACTAATATGAGGACTGTGTTTTGAAGCTGCATATCTTCGTATTTCTATTCCATAATAATTATATACGGACTCATAGTCTCCATAATATAATTAGTGTGTCCATGGCAACCGATTACCATCTAATAACAGCGGCAGGCTTTACGTGCTTGCGTATTAATCATATGCTTGATATAGGCCTAGACACGGACTTGCGTTGATGAGTTTGCGGTGGTCTGGCAGTGACATTCAAGTCCTTCATACAATTACAACTTTTACTAGAGCGGAAATATTCAAGAATGCGATTGAATTTCCTGATCATGGACATAATTATAATTATGGCGTGGGACTTCATTTCCCACATCTCGATGCTACCTAATCTGGTAAATGATAAATGTGAGATGTTACCTTATTACATATACACGGGTCAAGGGTTTCAATTTGGCATTTGGCTCGTGCGTCATAATTATAGCTCGAAAACGAGCCATAGGCACATGAGGTACAACTCACCGATTTCGTAAATTCTTCATCATACTTTTATTATTAGTTTATGGGGTTCATGAAACTCTTTCTTTTTTTTTTTTTTTTTTTTTTTTTTTTTTTTTTTACGTATACATTATATTCACATTTCACATTTCAGTGAAAGCTGTTCAGCGTTCTGATTTATATAGAAACCTTAATAAAAAAAAATTATGTGTCTCTGTGGCACATTGAATAATAAATTAGCTTTTAAAATAGAACGCCAAAATCCCGACCATGCATACAACTGTATAATGCATCATGGGGAGGATTTGTACACAATTATACAGAATTAAAGTCGAAATAAAAGATGGTCCAGTTGTGTTTCCGTACGTTGGTACATTTTCTAATATTTTTGCATTCGACGCATCTGAGGTAATTAAGTTGTGAATGGACATGCCAATTATCATATGGAAGGAATCCTTATTATACACGAACGACTTGTGTTGAAGCCAACACCACAGAGACCCTTCCCATATCGAAGCCTCTAATGAATAAGGAGGTAAAATAAGTTCATAAGGCAAAACATCAAGCGGAATAGAAAAACAAGAAGTCAGTCGAAGCCTAGTGTATATAATTTTAGACAGAATTCCAAGAAGGAAAGTAAATGGTCAAGAAAAAAAAATTCTAAACGGAAAAAAAAGTCGCCTAAAATGTTTTTGTTTTTTTTGCCTTAATACCGACAAATATAATGAAATATGTCATTTTCTTCAAGCATTAGGCAGGCCGCCTAACTCTACTAAGAAGAATGTTGAAATTTACAAAGTTTCCATCAATTTATGCAATTAATTACGTTAATTACCACTATGATCTTGAACCTCGAGCTAATTAATTAAAACTTTGAATGTAGTAAGATGTACATTCTATAGCAATGTACTGTGTTAATTGCAATACCACAGCTTGCATAACAATTGAAATATTAGTCTTTGAGTATATTGTAATTACTATTATGCAAGATTACGCAAGAACGGTGCATCCCAGAGCAGTAGTACACATTTGCTTTGTTGTACATCTTGTAGCTCTTAATCGTTTGGTGTAAACCACAAGGCGGTAACTCAAATAACGAATAAGCTACGATTGACCCGGTTGAAAATTTAGAAATTCACTGTGACTTGACCTTTGACCTTTATCATCAAAATTTCAACAGGAGATGTAAAACCTAAATTCCATGCCTCTGTGTAGTTGGGTGTCATTCGCCCGCTCATTCAACTAGCTATCGCGCCAACAACTTTCGGCACAGACGGACAGACAAACACAGACAGGCAAAGCGTTATATTTAAAAAGAAAAAAAAATCTATAAAAAAAGACGCACAGTAACTTTTTATTGAAAGAAACAATGATCCAGATCATTTCTATGGATTGGCATTCATACAACCACCGAACGACGTTGGTAAGAACAAAGATAGACCACTGAGCGATGGTCTGGGAATCATTAGCTTGCACAATCAACAGTTTCCGTTGTATTTTGTGTTTTGTTTTCAAGAGGAGTCTCCAAAAAAAATGAAAGAAATATGAGGAAATTGACGAGACATAATTGACATGAAATTGATCTGCGTGGGCGTATGACATGAACGTTTCATCATGACATGGCACATTTACATATAGCTTTTCAAGGCGGAGCCTTGAGGAGCAATGTTTTGAGTGTCATAGTATAGGTATGTTACTAGATTGTGTTAAGAGTTATTCTGGATCAGTGTGAGAGTGCTCGTGACCCGTTAAGTTCAAGGTCACGCACATAGGACATTTCACTACTTTCTATCCATCTATAGATAACGGACTGGTCGTTCCCCGCCTTCGTCTGACGTCATCCCCGATTTCGGACACAAAAGAATGGACAGACCCAGTGAACAGGGCCTACATCCGGGCCAGCAGAATGGTCGGAGCACCAATGCAACCAGCAGTGATAAGTATGTTGAAGGAGTCAAGCATGGATTTGTCACATCGATCCATTGGGGAGAAGCAAGTCAAAGCAATAAGCATGGCTCTACTGGTGATGCCGACAGAAGGCAATAATGCATGTAATTACATGAGATTATTACTTGATAGGAGAATAATTACGTAGAAGAATTGAACATGGAAAGTGTGGGGCTGACCTCGGATGGAGCCGCTCACCTGGCTGACGTCATCATACACAATAGCAATATAATCCGTGTTGTAAGTATTCTCAATCTCATAGGATGAACTATAACGACCCTGGAACTGTCGGAATTGCTTTCAAACCCCTCGTAATTTCTATAAGCTTAGCAATTAGATGATGACTGCTTTACATTGGTGCCAGAAGTGGTATGCATTACGTTCAATTCAGGACAATTCTCCTCACAGAATGTCAGTGAGAATAATATGAGCAGTACGGGTGGGGTTGCCATTGGGGCCATGCTGAGATACTCACCTAGTCTTCTGAGTCTCAATGCTGCAGGTATGTAGCATTGATTAATCCGATATTCGATGTTCTATACTTTCTTGTGCTATATTATATAGGAAACGCTCTTTTCGAGGCGGGCGCGAAATACCTTGTCCATGGGATCAAGGTAGGGTATAACTCCGCAAAAGTGCAAGCATCATTCGTCGATTCACTTTGAACAGACAAATACAACGATTGAAGAACTGAATTTAAGCCGAAATGATTTCGGGCAAAATGGAGCAAAACTGCTGGGCAGTGCGATAGGTATATTTATTAAGATTGCTCCCCTCCCCCCATAATAATCAATATTAATTGCACCGTTGTATCCACCAGCGGACAATATGAACATCCAAAGGCTAAACATGGCGTGGAACCATTTTCGATGCGCGGGGGCTGTGTCCATCTGCAAAGGACTTCAAGTAACTTTCTAAGCAATTGGATTATTCAAATTGAGTTATCTGTCGTTTAGCGTAATTTCACTCTGGTGTCGGTCAATCTCGCTTGGAATGGATTTGGCTACGAGGGCGCTGTTGCTCTCAAAGATTTGCTTCTTCGCAATAATACTATAGAGGAAATCGACGTGTCGCACAACAGAATCAACTGGCAGGGAGCTCTGATTATTGCCGGAGGAATAAAGAAAAACTGCACTCTACAGGTTCTCAAGGTGCGTAGTTAGATGTCAGCATAGTTAGTAGAAATAGGCAATAATAGAAACGCTTGGCTGTGCCCGTGGATTCTATAATATTATGTCTTTACTGTGGCATTTTAACCAGCTTGGACATAACCCACTCACAACTACAGGCTGCCAGGACCTTGTCGAAGCCTGCGCTGAGGCCAAGTCAAATTTACGCAGGCTGGATTTGGAGGTGCATTACTATAAGTGGCATTTCCTTTATTTGAGGTTCTTATTCACCCAGGGCGTCCCAGTGATTAGGGAATTCGAGATGCTCGCAATGGCAATCAAGCGCACACGAGAGTTTTCATGCCGACATGGAGGCTTCGTTAATTCACATGACGTTCTCGGCCAACGAGGCGGTAGGCGCAGATCACACAACTGATGTTTTATACCTTCTTTCTTATTCCCAGACAAAAAACTTGATCCGATGCAGAAGGTCATTGCATACATGAAGGACAGAGAAATACGACCAACTGAGTTGTTCAGATCGTTCGACAAGGAGGTCTCAAGCAGCATATCGCATAACGATCTCATCCGTAGACTAAAGGTAAGCATACTCATCGTGGTAACCGCAGGGTTAATTATTTGGCCTTTTACCTCATGTAGGGTGTCGGGATCAAGATGCAACGGTACGAGTTTATAGAGTTAATTGCGCACATTGAACGACAGGGTGATGGTGGACAAGCAGTCAACTACCAGTGAGCCCAATGCTCTCAATGTTTTGGATCTCTAATTTCAATGTCATTGTTAGGAATTTGGTAAGATCGGTGAATGAACAGATTGAGAAAGATCGACTGAAGAAAATCAACGAGCGAGAAAGAGCCCGTCGTCTGCAAGAATACCACCACTATCTAATGCGAACAGAGCTACCAGAAGTACCTGAGGTATTCGATGACTTGGCTCAGATGTCTCACGTGGAGAGCTCGGATAGTGTTACCGGGAACGACAAAACAACCAAACACTCTGCTCTGTCATCCGCTTCCACGTGTCTCAGAGTCGGTTTGGTGTCTTCAATTCTAGACAGCATAAAACCAAAGGAGGAGATTGACTCACCAAAGAAGGTCATGTCGATGTCACGACCGCTCGGCAGCAAGTCAAAAGAATTTGGACAGGGACAGGTCAAGAAGAAAAAGAAGAAAAAGAAAAAGAAGAAGCTGACCCAATCGAAGAAATAACTCCTCGGGTTTCGTCTGTGTATTTTTTTCTTTCTTTTCTTGTTGGCTCTGTTTTCGATGTGGCAATGCCTTGTCACGTTCAATAAGCAATACACCTTAAGGATATTCTCTCTGTGATGTCCCTTGGGGGGGGGGGCAGAAAAATGTAATAAGAAGAGGAATCCATGATCATTATGTATTAACGTTAAACATTATCACAAGAAAAATACATCCGCCCCATGTCAGATGTAGACCTGCCCAATTACCACACCGCTTCCCTTGCATTTAGCCTTTTCGACACACTATTATTAGCGTGTCCGTATGCTTCGCTATAGAGACCCTGCAAATTCATGCAATTATAGCCCAGGGGACAGAGTAAATGAGAATCTCGGCTGGAAAGGCCATTGGCTGAATTTGCACAAGATGATGGGTAAGCGCTTGTGTTGCATACTAATCTCGTCCTGCAGAACATCTGAATTCGCTTTCGCCTCATTGAACTGCCTAATTCGTGTGTATACACAGCGACTCCTTTTTCATGCTACAATCATTATTTCTAGCTCAGTTTCCATGCCTGGTTTCTGAGTGCGACTGTGATATATGCTTACATAACCTTGAATGGCATTTATAGTGATCAAAGCTTACTGCTCAGTATACAATATATAATTATAGGATATAACCTGCATGTTTGTATAATGTAATTATAACACTCTATGTTAATAAATTTGTTATGTGCCTTCAATATGAACATTTAATCGAATGTTAGTGGGACCCAGTGACATTAATGTTGCCCGCATGTAACAACATGCGTTGCAGCTGATATCATGCATTAATTATCAGCACACTAAAACACAAAAGATATCATCAGCTATTGATCATGGAGGTTCTTGAAGATACAAACAAAAACTGTACGACCAGAATACGAGACAATTGATAAGTCCACAGGGGAATGTTTTAATGAGCACATGCCAATTTCATGCTACCTGGAGATCATACCGTCGTCATCATCTCGCACTTTTTGTCATTGTTTATCATTACTTCCTGCGTCGCATGGTTCAAAGATTCATCAGCATGTGATTCACTCATTGAAAAACTCGGACATGCGTGTGACGGAGCACTATTTGCCACCTGGGTACACCTTTGAGGGGTCTTTGAGGTTCCGTCTGGCCTCCTCGCTGACCTACTGACCGTGGCTTCCAGCTTCAATGATTTTATAGCCCTGGCTTCGCTTATCATTGGACTGACATCGCTGCCTGTCGATTCCGAATCATCCTCTGAGTTGATCTCCAAACGAACGTTGGGGACGTGCAACTGATGCACTTCGCTGTAAGTCTGAAGTACGGACTGGGTGTAGAGCAAGAACTCTGTCACTTTATCCGTCGAGCTCATCGGACTCATGGCCTCAATTTCCGACCAATCATCATCCCCTAAACTGGGTTTGAGACTGCGCTGTGTTTTGCGTTGACATTCATTCGCACTGCAGTCGTCGTGCTTCGATATGTCCATTTCGAGAAACGCCAAATCACGTTCTCTGGATTTCGCCTGCAAGTAAGCGGCTTGGATGACTTGATAATTCGACGGGTGACAACGGACGTATGACGTCAGGCACAGGATTGCGCTGCCGAGGATCATGGCTGCCGCAGCGAAAACGAATCCGACGCGGCTGCTACCGGCGCCACCCGTCGCTTCAATCACCATCACTATGAAGAGAAACGCTCGCCATAAACGCAGTTTTTATGCAGCCAACACTCACTTGCAATTGTCGGTCCGAGAAATGTAGGTAAAGCTTGAGCAAACATGACGTAACCCCACGCCCTTTCAAAGACCTTCAAAGTGACCATTTCGCAGGTGTGGATCTTTAAACTGTAAGCGTGGGCACCACAAAACAACCCGTAGGTCCACGTGTACACGGTGGCACCATAGAAACCCTTCGCTGGGATGTACATTAAGGTCACGACCCCACAACCCAAACTAGCCAACTGACAAAAGTACTGAGGTACAATCACACACCGCAGATTGCCCTTCACCTCTACTAGACCCACAAGTAGCCCCCCGAAGGCAAAGGCTACTCCAAGGAACACTTGTAGCAGCGTCGTTGAGCGAGAGTTCATTCCTTCGCGCTCCAGGATGGCCGGCTAAAAAGAAATTCCACTTTTCATAAAATAATATATCATCTAAGTATATAATTTACCAGGAGAAGGAATGGAGTATAGCTGCCCAGAGCAGTCAGGCCGGCAGACGCCATTATTACTTGGAGACTGCGCATGCTCAGAGGACTGAAATCGAGATATGGAGCTTTGTTTTCAAACTGTTGCTGAGCTTGTTTGCTTTTGTGCAAGTTCCTGACGTGAAGAATTGCATGTCGTCTCGGGTGATACAATGCAGCTGATCTGTAGAAGCAGCAAGCAATTGTTGCTGGGATTAGCGCAAGAGCCATGGCTTGCCAGCCACGAAGCCAGCCGAGCACGCTGAAATTTATTACAAATATACATCTTCACAAAAGTGAGATCTTAATTACTGACCTGAGTAGATGTCGGAAGCTGACTGTGACCACGCCCATCCCGACACCACTGCCACCCAGAGCTAGCATCTCAGCGATCTCTCTCCGCTTTCTGAAGTAGCGCCCCACGATTGCGCTGAATAATTGACAAAGGTTCATAAAGATGAGGCCTCAAAAGCCCAGTTGTTCATCTTACTTCAACTCAATTAAGACGAAAGCTTTGTAATACAATATGACAGAGGAGCGGATAAGCCAAAGAAAAGACACGGCATATTTAAGAAATCAAGCAATCTCACCCAAGGGTGTGCAATCTGAGATAGTGGTGCCCTCGAAAGGCGAGATACCACTTAAACGTGTTTACGCTAATATGGGGGCTGTACGTATGGGATTATCATATAACATAGAGGTGAGTAAACTTTTGATGCTAAGGCAAGCGGGAGACCGCTTTACCCAACCCCACCCCATGGAATCCTTGACGTATTCACCTTGTTGAGCTGACCTCTCACTAACCCCATTTCCTCCCCACATGTCTATAGCCCTTTGTCCGTCCTATTAGCAATCAGCCTCATTTGGGATTATGAGGACCTATTATCAAGATTATTCAGTGCGATTGATATTATGACATCAAGATGTGATTGCCATGTTCGCGGTCTAACATATAGGAAGCGTATGAAATTTGAAATGTTTGTTGAAAGATAGAAAAATTATCCACGAGATCATTTTGCTTTGTTTCCTGACACCGCCGAAACCTCATATTTCGGATGCATAAAAAAATATGAAACGACCTCTATTAACACCCCCTCACCCTCCCTCCCATCGGCTTATAAAACCTACATGCCAATTAACATTCGGTTGTGAATGACCTTATTACACAAATAGCAGAAGCATAAAATCAGCAGAAAGGACCGTGCAGGTGCATAAGGTGCACCTCCTGTGGCCTTATTTGCATGCATTACGGTTTATATGAAAAAAATGGAAGCGATATTATATTTCGTTGTTTTCAAATGACCCTGAATTTTGTTTTCATGAATATTGGTCGATGATTAATGTATACAGATTGAAATTCAATTCTCGCACGGTTCAGGAGTCCGCCGCATTTGGACGAGATATCAACCTTTGCTTAATTTACGCAATCTGTTGTCCTTTGTAAGACGTAACTCTATGAAAATTAATTGTGTTTGTTCTCCTCCAAAAGAAATGCGCCCTATAATCAAGCCAAAGCTCGGTTTCTCAAAATCAACGTTTTCTGAGCTGACCGTGAACTTTCCAGTCACTTTTCGTGCCGTTTAAAGTAATATCAACCCTGGAGTGTTTCAAGGACGATGATCCTCACGGTAAACGCTGTACCTTGCATTTGATTGAGCAAAAGATTGTTATCACTTATAATACATACCTAGAGGTAGTCAGAACAAAACCAGATCCGACCGCCATGACTCCGCACCAGCACACAAAAGCTTGGTGAATATGTTTGGAGAATGAAAGAAAGAGTGCCGCCAACGGAAGTACGAGAGCCCCAACAACCGCAACAAGGCGTAAAGACTTCCGCCGGATGAGAGCAGTGACAAATGGCGCCAGGAGGAGACTGCCGCCGTAGCCAGCACTGATCAACAACACTGCAAATGAAGAGCACAGGTGTAGAAACTAAATTAGACAGGATTCCCTAGGGATTAGACTGTTAAATGCTGCCATTGTCGGCTAAATAATTTACTGCATGGTTCTGCAAATCGCATGCATCTGAATCTACGATGTGAACATATACCTGTTTGAACGTAAGGCGCTTTGTAGAATGTACCGACTTCTTGTAAGACTACGCCTCCTGATAAATGCAGTCCATGACACAAAAAGTTCATGAGAAAAGATGCTCCACAGACGACCCATCCCCACCCGCCATCCGGATGGTATTCACCGAAATCTGTGCGGCGAAGGATTGGAGCATTCTTTACAACATCAGATCGTCTGCCTCGGATGTTGTGAACGTTGTTGTGGGTCGAGTGAAGACTGCGTTGGCTGCCGCGATGCAAGCGCAGTGGCGGAACTGAGGACGAACTCTTAGTTTTCGGGGATGGTGGAGCGTACCCGCTGGAAGGATTTGACGACTCCGCCATTTTGCGAGAAATGTTGACGCGATTCTAGCTTTTTGATATCAAAAGCAATGGGCTGCTTCTTGAGGGCGATAAGGGATCGATGTCCGAAGCAGATCCCCACAGCTTTGATTGATCAGCACTGGATGACCTGAGCAAGGGGGATGATGTTGTCTGAGGTAACAGCATTCTGTGAAAAGATACAAATCGCTTTAGATGAATGAGGTGTTTTATCTATGTGGGATTTAGATAAATCTCAACAAACGGTGGGAAGCTGTAGTGATGCATGGCACTGCCAAGCATTCCCTGTTAACCCACAATGGATAATATACAAGGACAAAGCCAAAAAAACAGCGACAGATAATCGATCTCACCTTCATGAAGTGGACCTTGGCTTTAGTGCATGCCACCAAGTCCTTTATTGCCGCTGTGCCGATGCTTTCCAGAGAGCGATTGATCACTACGCTCATGAAATCCGCATTCGTCTAGCGCAAATGAGAGCTTCGTTCGCCTTAAAAGGTGTTAAGTCAGAGGACATTCAAGCGGAAGTGCATCCATCCCGCCCGGTTGTCGTGCCGAAAAGAGTTCGTCCGCTTGATTGCAGACATGTAGACGTCATCCTCCAACCGTAATTTTTCTTGTACTTCTTTTATGAGGCAGGGATGAAGAAAAAACGCTTCGCGCGAAACTGAGAGGCGATGGAAACCTCTGCAGTGATGAAGAAATCTTCAGGGTCTGTCCCTGTATGCTAGTATAGCATTCCTGTAAGTATATCCACGATGTATTTCAGGATCAAAGAGAAAGGTATTGTTGCTCTGCTGCATTGGAGAGACTGGCGGTGAAGGCGTTGACGCGGATGGCTTTAAGCGCGGCGGCTGCACGCGTGGAAGGATGCAAGGCCGGAGTCATGTGCGCTGCGCCTCGGAGCATACATCCCTTGGATTATTCTGTTATGGGCCCGAGTGCCTCTTGCCCGGCCAACACATGTTGCTGTATGGTCCTTTCAGAGGAAGGGGCAGGGGTGATGCCCTCTGGAAAGGGCTCTCAATTAGGAGTGATTTACATCCAGTTCAGCACTCGGCCATTTCATTAGGCTCATCGGTAATGCAACCCGATTTTGCCCTAATCCCTTCAAGAGTAATATCGCCACATGTCGGGGAAGGGGAGGGCGAGGAATGAGGTCAGAGAAGCCAACTTCTTGCAGGGTTATCAATTGATTCCTTCCACCAATCCAACTTATTGTTTGCATTATTTATATCTAACCCTGATCAAGGATAATCGGCTTCGGGGCCCCGAATTGATCATGAAGCCGTATGCATATGGAGATTGACTGCATGCACCGCAAACTTAACTAATGGTGATTGTCAATACCCAGGCATTATCACCATAATTCAAGGCAGTCTGCAATTTGGCATCTGGCAACTTTCGCTAGGAAAGCACCAACGCAAACGCATGCTATGGGAAGTAGAAAACTGGGAATGGAAAACGAAGGCATACAAATTGAAGAATGTTTTGTAGTCCCTTGTGTAACAACATGCATGAAATTAGCATATCGTTTTGTCAATTCTAATGTCAATCTGTCATTGTTGTCTTGTCTGCTCTGTAGAGCTAGGCTTTCGGTTGGAGTGTCCTTTGAGTTTGGCAAATAGTATAATTGTGTTGTACGCCAATACATCAAGCACCCCTGTCCAATATTCCATCAACATGTCGACTGTCGAGTATTTCATGTATTGTCACTGTCAATTCCGATACTCACAAGAGCGTCATGAGATCGTTGGCAAAACAAGATTAATCATCCGCTATAGTATTTTGGGCTTTTAATACATATTTGAGTACATTATTGTGTGCGTGAAAAATTACTGGTTGTCAAGTCACACAAAATATGCTGGTTATCCCCATATACACCCGCATCAACGACACATCTACAATGCACAATACACCTGATAATCATCCTCTCTTCATCTGATAATGATTACTACTGAATCCCCACCAAATTGGACGCTTCCATTTACGACATTACTCACATGTTTGTAGTTAGTCTCATGACCCTATAACATAAGCACTGAGAGGACACGCGGTTGCAGATCCCAATTTCAATATTATTTTTAAATGGATGGCTCCAGACTATTGGATCCGCGCTTTCACCGGGAAGTCCATATATCAAGCAATGTTCCATTGTCGCCAGAGAAACTCTTTCATTGAATTCGAATCACGACAGTTGCAACAGTCTTCCTGCCTCCTCAGTCTCAACTCCATCATTCACTGCATATGGTCTGATAGCATGATGCAACGAGCACTTCTCCCTGGGGGGCTATCATTCATTTCGCTTTGTGTGTGAGGGAGTGTGCAGCGTTCTAGTCCGGAATAAAGTTAATTTACACCTTTTCGGGAGAACAAAGGTTTTCCGACGTGTAATTCAGTAGACACCGAAGGCTTTTACATGTAATTGAGTTCAAGTAACAATAGAAGTGATCCGTTGGGATCTTTACCTAGGTAGTACATTATATACTTACAACTCATAATACATGTTATTCACACCCATTGTGTGCATTCGGAATGCCTAATCCTATAAGTGGGAATGATAGGAATCTAAGAACAGCTGTTAGATCAGCATTCAGATAAAATCACGGGATTCTCAGAACTGGTTATGCAACAGAGTGGTACCTGGACAATTTGGGAGGCTGTGATATCGAGATATTTAGTGGTGGAAAGTTGAGTAATTAACATGATTGCACGAATTACTGTGCGTTGTTGAGCTGAAAGCTCAAACTCTGTCCCTTTCATAGCATGCTTCCATTTTTCATGATTTTATGGACAAAATTATTATGAGGTGAAAAATTAAATAGAACGGTATAATTGATGCATATGTGAATCATCGATATACAGAATACAGACCTATTTTCTACTTCGGTCGCTATGGGATATTGTGGTACACGTATGTCTTAGTTGGGTCCGATGCATGTTAAGTTCTTATGCAATGAATTATTCAAGCACACATTGAATTAAATCCGCGTTGAGGAGCTAAGATATACGAATCGAATCAACTGGCTCCTAATTGACGTCACATCGAGACGATCTGTGCCAACCTCATCCTTTTTCCACGCCCCATTGCCAGAACGCATGCAATCCCCAGTCCTGTAGACAGTGCAATTCTACAAGCCTTTCTCATTCCCCGATTCCCAATACCTGATACTAATATTTCAGAATTTTATTAGTGAATACCTTTTTTATATCTATTTCTAAATCTATTTATTTGTTTATTGGTTTTCTATTTTAAACTCTACTGAGTTTATGTAACACGGAATTATCCCAATTGTTCATTCATTGTTGCTTTCCGGCATGTGGTAGTCACCAGCGGCACCCTGGATAACCACCAGGACACACACCACACGTCACCATTATATTATGTTACCTACATACGTATTCGTGCGGTTTTGAAAGAAGAGATAGAAAATTTTGTAGAAACAACTTCACCGATAGGCATTTATTTAACGTAGGCCTATTTGGCAACCCTCAAGGGGCAGAGGCCAGGAGGCCCGCGGATTTAACGCTTCAACTCACTTCTAATTCCCGTCTGGGAATCGAACATTGATATACAGCCTCCAAGACGTCGAGGTTCACCGTGACAGTATATACATATTATTATATATAATTATTCAGTATATATGTAGTAAAAATATTAGCTAACTCGTTCCTCACTCATTTTGCCCTATAGTTGTGCTGCTATCATTGTTACATATGTAGTAATACAGGCTGCAGCATGGACGCTGTTATTTTTGGCAAATTTTTTGTGTGGAAATTGTAAGGTAACCTGGATATCTAGCCGTTTTGGGCCTAACACGGTAGGGCTGATCCACGGGCGATCGGGGTGCGCCATGGTATAGGGCTATCTCGAGCATCGATTTACTGCACTTGACAGTAGTGGCCTGGCGAAAGAAAGGTGGTTTTATTACTAGATCCATGCACATATTTCAGCGTGTCAATACTTTAAACGGCATTGGAACAATGGTTGTGTGGGATATACGAGGTCTCAAGGGCTGCAGCGTCAATAGGAGTATAATATCGAGCGACAGAGATGGCATCCCTGGAATGTCTATATATGCTGTCTGTCTGAACTAAGCGACCAACAGCAAGAGGATAGCATTTGTTTTGTATTCTATAACAAAACCCCCAACTGTCTCAATCAATAGTACATATTCACCAACTTCAATTCGTGTATGTGTTCCATAGACTCGCACAATGTATTATATATAATCATAATATTATCTAGCGCGTACTTCCAATATTTGGATTGGTTTTCGCTGACAAGAAAATATGCAATTTCTGAAGTTCTGACTGCATCTAAAATTCTCTATTCTGATGATTTTTTAGAAATAAAATCATGTTGTTGGTGCAAGGGTGTCACATGGCGTGTTAAAATTTCCGGTTATAAAGCACAACAGTCGTTCAACTAGATACATGTATATAAAGAGCTATGAGAAAGATCTAAACCACTTTTGGACCACTAGACCTTTTCATAATCCTTATCATAATCCGGGATTAAGCCCTTGCATGCGTCCAATCAAATGTAGCTATATACATCCTCCCATGGACAGGATTCCTTGCGTGAGGGCGTAGGCGCGGGACTTAATCACTTCCGTCGCCCTCTGCTTGACCGTTGGAATAATGAATTTCTCAGACAGGTGTCAAATAGAGAATATGTTAACCAGGTGTTAGCTGAGGCTGGTTTATTCAAGTGCAATGAAAACAGGAACGAACGGACTTATAAATGTAATGAGATGAGGTGATGCACTCAGTCCAAAATAGTAATGAGTTATGAGAGATAAGAAATGCAATTAAGAAAATAGAAATGAATGAATCGAGTTCATAAACAGCAGGAATATCCGCTATCACGTCAGCCTTTCAGCGTTGACCTTGCTTTAATTTGTTCATTCGGAACAAGCTAAAAATATCTCAACAAAATAATTATAACAGCGGGAAAAATAAGGTCAACAGGGAAACGCCTGATGAAGTTTCCTGGATGACCGATATAACGCCAAATTTGCGAAATAGACATGTTATTTTATTGAATTTGTTCCTTCCTGGTTATAACGCTTTATACATGTAGTACTGATTTTTTCCGTCAGGGCAATTGTCCCTTTTGGCATTTCATTCAACTGTTACGATGGTGACGCCTAAGTGAGCGTCACCAATTCAAGTAAGAAAATGACAATCGATCCTATCGTGAGTTAATTATACATCTATTGTAAAACTCGATACAATAATCGAGTATTGCTGTCAAATTATGGGGTCGACAAAAAAATTTCAGCGATGGACGCTCATCGATTGATCGAATTCATGTTGTCATGGCCATAGATATGGAGACGGGCTTCATATAATATACCAGATGAGACATTTAGCCTACTAGTATCTCCCCATTGTGAAAAAAAAAATGTTCATAACGCTGCCGACATTGCAGCCACTCGTAGTTTCAAAAGAAGAAAAAATAAACGTCGATCTGACATAAAGATCTGGGGCCGATTCCAGAAAGAAACTTAACTTTGGGACTTAAGATAAGTCCTCAAGGCGTTAAGTTAAGTTTTCAGGTTAAGTCGATTCCACAAACGCATTTTTGCTGAACTTAACTTAAGTAGCGTAAACCGGATTTGGCTATCTGCCAAGGAATGTATAACTCATGACAGGAAAGTTGATCAGTGGTAAATGAACCTTGCAACATGACTTTTATGAACTGTTTATGATTTTTTCCGAAACTTTATCGAAAATGAAAGCATCACAAACGCGAAATGCGAGTGTATAGCGTCGTTCATTCCTAATCATAACGCAACAAGTGCGCGTTTTCCCCGCTTTACAATCATAACGGGTTTTTTTTTTTTTTTTTTTCATATCGCGTTTACTATTATTTTTATTTTTTATTCTATTTATTTTTTTATTTTTCATGACGCCTTCCAGAGCATTGCTCCTGTCTGAAAGGCTCCTTCTAAGTGTTGACACAATAGCATTAATCCGGCGTCTTCTGATCGACGCCATCTTGAATTCACTAAGTCTGATTTAAGTCAGGTGGAGAGGTCACTTAGGTTTTGCAGGGTCTAGAGGACTGAAGTTTGTTTCTGGAATCGTTTTAGTTAACTTAACTCTTCTCGATCTTAGTTTTACCACTTAAGTTTCTTTTGGGAATTGGCCCCAGATTTTAATGTGGTAATTTACAAATACAGAAAGTATAAAACCAAACCAATTTTTGTTGAAAGATAATAAATTTGCTCATAATTTGAGTCTTTTTGGTACCCCAAAGACCGAATATGAATTATCCGCAAAAATCGAGTGATCGAAAGGACAAAATCACAGGCAACGGTTGGCGCGAAAGGATTTGACGCTTGAGGTGCGACTCGCATTTTGCTTCGTTTTCTCGCGATATGTCGTGTACACGGGAAGCGATACATATTTAAATTTAATATAGATATTATTTGGTGAGTTAAATTAATTCATTTTGAGGCTTCGCCTGATAAAAGAAGACAATGTTTCTAAGAACTTCTAATCGATCTGATTTCGATTTTCTTAAATGGCAACCGTGAAATTGATGGCACCCGAGATGGTCACTTGTTATGAGCGATATCTCATCTGATATATATAGTATGAAGCTCAGAAGCTCGTCTGCATATCTCTGGTCATGACACCCAAACCCCCCAGGATTACAGAGAATCAAGAGATATAGGTCTCATTTTTGCAGAGGGCTAAACCTTAAATGAAATAGTTCACGATTATTGGGGCTGTGTTTTGCAATTGACATCGTTTTTCGACTTTTGCGAGAATTCTTTCAACTCCATTCATTAAATGATGTCGTCATGGTCATAAATATGGAGGCAAGCTTCCTATTGTGTATTGTTTATTGAGTTATTATAATGAGCTAATTTAAATCATTTCGAGGCTTTGTCATCTTAATAAAATACGATGTTTCTAATTAGTAATTACATGTATTATTATCAGTCGACCTGTTTCTCGATTTTCGAAAAAGACAACGGCGAAGTTGGCGACACCCCAGATGGACAATTTTCATGAGCTCTTGTTCTCATCTTGTTTATAATAAAGGAAACTCGTTTACATGCTCCTGGTAAACACTTAGTTTTTGCACGTTTTATAGCGTCCTGGATATTGTGGTCGTGAGTAATAGGTACTGAGAGTCCTTCGATTCGCGATCACCGCAGTGATGATAATTATATGGTCATATAATATTGTATAGCCTACTCTTGGCCAAATTCTGATCCATTGTCATCAAGTTCCAATACATGTAGGCCTACCGTTTTCCTTTCAAAATATCTGGAAGTTGACAGCAACCATAACGTACAAAACCTCTTCAATCAAAAGAGAAATCATAACGGACTGATCTGTGAAATACTAGTAAGAGATCGTCATAACGCACGCATCGGTTGATGAAGTAACATCCTCGCTCAATAAACAAGGTAATTAGGTTATTGGGGGTTTTACGGCTCCACAAACACTCGTCATATGGGTGCCAGAACATAAATTCGGGACCGGGGTTACGCCGTACTCTTTCGATAGATCCCAAGGGGCCTATAATATATGTCCTGCATGGAAGGGTGCATGCTACCATAGACATATTTTTTTTAAATGAAGTCGAGAAGCGCGTTTCAATTCGCCATCTGTTGAGCGCTTGTCGCTCTGAACAATTTGCTGCGTCATCAGTTTCGCTTCAACGAAGCAAGTAATTGGAATAATCGCCTAACCACTCTGCTCCAAATTCCGAAAACGGGGATTTGAAAAATAAAAAGGGGCTATATTTCTTGATCAGATTGACTAGAATGCAGACTGAAGACTGGCCGATTGTTCAGGTAAGTCTAGTTGGACATCGAAAGACGTTTAAGAAGCGGCTTAATATTACGAATAGCATTCTATGAAGTGAAAGTTTACAGGTTTCTGCATGCTCAGTGTAAACACCAGTTCGTTACTATTGATACGCACAATTAGTCGACCGGTATTGATTTCTGTTTGATATGAACTTCAGAAAAAAAGAACATTGTATGCACCTGTATATACACATACCATATAAAAACAGCAATAAATTTGCCAAGCAATCACTCCATGTATTGATCACTTCCGGATGGGTCTGCCTAAAACCCTAAAATGACTTTGTTTGCCCTAAAATGACTTTGTTTGCCCTAAAACGACTTGTTTGCCCTAAAACGACTTGTTTGCCCTAAAATGACTTTGTTTGCCCTAAAACGACTTGTTTGCCCTAAAACGACTTGTTTGCCCTAAAATGACTTTGTTTGCCCTAAAATGACTTTGTTTGCCCTAAAATGAGACTTTTTTGTTTGCCCTAAAATGAGTTGTTTGCCCTAAAATGAGATTTTTTTGTTTGCCCTAAAACGAGTTGTTTGCCCTAAAATGACTTTGTTTGCCCTAAAATGAGATTTTTTTGTTTGCCCTAAAACAAGTTTGTTTGCCCTAAAATGACTTTGTTTGCCCTAAAACGACTTGTTTGCCCTAAAACGACTTTGTTTGCCCTAAAATGACTTTTTTGCCCTAAAATGACTTGTTTGCCCTAAAATGACTTGTTTGCCCTAAAACGAGTTTTTTTTTTTTTTTCTAAAACAAGATGTCACACGCAATGTCAGTCAACTAGCTGCTTCAAACTTCTCGCACACAATCATATGGAGGATAAACGCCCGCTTGCCGAAAATCACCATTCTTAGTACGCGATTGAGCGTGCACAGGCTATTTTTCTCGTGTTTGTTTGTGTGTATTCGATTCAACGAGTGCGTTATGATTTCTTTGTTCATCCGTATTACGAACACCATGTGCCCTAAAATAAAATACATGTATTACATTTAATCTCAGCCATCTATCTGCTGCAACCTTATCACACGCAATCATATGGATAATTAACGGGGTCTTAAAAGAACGGAAAATAACGTTGTTGTGCTTAAAAGGACGATGTACCAAATCAGCGCTGACAGCTGACCGAAAACGTGCCGCCGGAAGCTGAAGAGGCTTGCCGCCGAGAGAGCGGCTGCCGCCAAGAGAGCGGTGCGCCTTTTTGTGAGAGACATGGGGAAAGGGAAGAATAAATCAGAAGCACCAGGGCTGAGAGGAGCTAGTTTTAAGCCGTAACCTCTTCTATTATATTTTTTTTCTCCATGTAGAGTTTTATTTATCAACATTTGAAATATATTTCTTTTATCGTTACATTTTCTACTTATCAGAGTGATTACTTCACAATGTTGAATGTATGGAGAATTCAGATTTAAAAAATAACAAGAAATCAGTCAGAGACGTGAACAGGAATTTTTTTTAGAGCAATTAGAAGAAGAAAGAAGAAGGAAACGAACCAAATGAGGAATTTATTTTGATATTATAATGCACTCAGAATGAAAATCATAACTTTTATGTATTATAAGCATTAGCAAAATATTTACTGTAATATATTGAAATATTAATCTGACTCCAAATAGGTTAATATAGTGAAATCCTGGCCTATATAATATGTCGGTCTATAAAACATATCTAATTGATGTAATTTGATTTTAAAACTAACCATCATGAAACAAAAAAATACGCTAAATTGCCTTATGACCATATTTAAACATTCACATATTGTAACACAAAAAAGGACGGAATGAATTATTGTTATAGATT
>KB307198.1:421276-441839 GCA_000328365.1 Capitella teleta
AGAGGATCCCCTCATTTAGGGCAAACAAGTCGTTTAGGGCAAACAACTCGTTTTAGGGCAAACAACTCGTTTTAGGGCAAACAAAGTCATTTTAGGGCAAACAAGTCGTTTTAGGGCAAACAAAGTCATTTTAGGGCAAACAAACTTGTTTTAGGGCAAACAAAAAAATCTCATTTTAGGGCAAACAAAGTCATTTTAGGGCAAACAAGTCGTTTTAGGGCAAACAAAAAAATCTCATTTTAGGGCAAACAAGTCATTTTAGGGCAAACACGAACTTGTTTTAGGGCAAACAAAAACAATCTCATTTTAGGGCAAACAAAGTCATTTTAGGGCAAACAAGTCGTTTTAGGGCAAACATGAACTTGTTTTAGGGTTTTAGACACACCGCTTCCGGATCATATTTCTGCACACACTAAAACAAAGTGAGAGAAAGAAAGTCATGTTATGTTAGTTGTATAATCAGTAAAGCAACTGCGTTGACTAACATATAGGGTCAATGGCCTTTCTTCAATCCTGCCTGCTCCAAGAAGACTGCGTTGTGTTCGCTGATACCTGGCACACCCCCCACCTCTCCCCCGATTCTGCACTTGAACATACACTCGACCCTGGCGAAGTCTCAATTAATCCACTTGATCACAACACATTTCTCAGACATCCTTATAAGCATAATATGTTCAGGTGTGAAATCATGACTAAGTTCATGAGAATAAAATTAGCATTATTGAATCTTTAATGCGTTTTGTGTTAAAGCTTTTCGCGACGTGAAAGGAAGACTGGCGACAGCGTGCATTCTGCGTTTCCCCTGTTGAGTTATCGATCTGTCGCACGGTCCTCGCTCAATGAAGTGAGTGGCGCGGTAGTCGAAACAAGAGCTTACAGAGGAGCCAGAGCAGAATCGCGGACTTTGGCAATACGCATAAACATACTTGGGATATCGAAGCTGATCGTTTATATATTCACCCGGCGGTTCTGTCAATAGTCTTATATTGACAAGGTGTGCCAATATAGCACCCCAAGCAGACAGGTAACAGCTCATCGGTGCCATGGAAGGAATATGTGATGTTTTGGAGGAGTCTCAATTGTTCGACATGGGATCTTTGAAGACAGCGGTTCCTTTGATCTCAACGTAATGTATATCTGTGTTGAATATTGTATCTCAATTATGTTATTGGTGCCTATCTATTGCACCACGTCACCAGAAAACATATTGCATGGCGTCACTAAATCCATAGTCTGATCGCTCCCAGGAGTCGTTTCCCCAAAAGATCTGTCAATATTATAGATTTTTCATAAAAAGACAGTGTTTATGACAAGTACGAACAACGGACGGGTACTAGTAGTTATAGGTAGTGTTACTCATAATACAATAAATTTTCCTGCATACTAGATTATACCTCTGTAATTGCTCGCCATGCATTAATACTAGACTTGACTCATACAACTTCGTTGTTATTAATTCAGGTGGAGAGAGGACGCTTCAGAGTTGGAGACATCCACACTGAGGACGGACATAATTGAGGACATCACCCATGAACCAGACCTCGTTCTTTCGTCCTTCCTCAAAATGCTCCCCATTAACAACAACAATGCCACTGATACCAACAACGTCATGGATATTTCTGCAATCTCAGCTGCAATTTCGAGTGATTCTGACTCCGATCATAATTCTGTGGCTGATGTGATCGGCACACTGGATAAACCTCTGGATATTGAAGCGACAAAGAGTCAGAAAATGAGCAATAAATTAGTTCAACGCACCGCACGGGGCCATAAAAAGACAGCAAAGCTCAAATTCAAGTGGTATAAAAGCTTCGAAACCGAAGAGTCCGAAGTTGAATTAATTGGCTCTTGGACTGAGGTACGTTAATTACCTGACATATATCCCGTGCCTTTATCACTATACATGTACCATCAAATACTAGCTACACTTAGCCAAGGACTGACAGTTAAATATTTTTACAGAATACTCAGATCTTGTGAGCTACATAGATCCTTATCGTGAAGCAGGTGTGCAGGTGCCGAAATTACCTGCGGGCATTGAGTTATGGCTGTTGAGCTGAATTATTTAATTCTACAGGTGCATTTCGTGCAGCATTAATTATTTTAAGGGGTGTTATAATCTACCGGTGCAGATAAAATTGTCATTCTGCATGCAACTTTCTTGTTAATTGCGATCAATGATACATGCACGACCTAGTTTGGGAATTTTACTCTGATTCAACCTCCTTAGACCGATGATCATAATTACCTTTGCTAATCGTGTTACATACTACAAATTTCCCCTCATCCAGGATCCGATTCCCCTGAAGAGGAGTGTGCTGGATCCAGTGGTGTATGAGTCTGATGAACTTGAGGTTATCTGTGGTGTTCTCCCAGAAAGCAAACTTTGCATTGCACCTGACCATGAACTCACCCTGGAGCAGATCCTTATCCAGCATTACACCTTTGAAGTGCACCTGTACTTGGACGGTGAGTTATATAATAAACACTAATCAGGGAAACTATAGTTGAAATTTTTACCCCATATTTGTTATTCATGGAATGCTATCAGCTTCGTCCTATGGTCAGAATGGTTATGAGATTGGTTTTTGCAGCCACAATTTCCACTTTTAGCAAGTAACCAAGGACTAGAATATAATGGCATAAATCAGTCGGTTGCCCAGCAGTGGCTGCTTCAAAACTCTCGTTATGCCGATCGATTGATCGTTAAACTATTTCTTATCAGATCGTTTCTCTTTAGCAATATTCCATAAATGTTTAGTGCTTCAATTCGGGCTAATTATTTTCGTCGTTTAGAGGTATATGGCATACACACTTGCTATGTATGTATAGTCGAGAAGCTCGGTAAATAGAATTACATTGTTTTGCACAAAAGCTTATGAGTTACATACCATATTACATGACATATTGATAAACCTTCTTGAGCTGTTGCTCTGAAACTCTCATATAATTTATGCCATAGTATATAAAATATATCTTAATATACTAAACGATCTTATTTGCAATAATTACCTCGAGTTCACACAAACCAAATCCATTTTTGAATCCCATAATTTCGTTGATCCTTTAAACTGGAGTAATTCGGTTGAATTATGTGCCATACAAGGATACATGCTTATACTTAACCTTAACCTTATTCAACCCAACTACGTGTATGCCAAAGCGTCGCTTCATTCGAGGTCTGAAAACATACAGCATTTGCCTACTATAATAATTGTATCATCAACGCGGCATATGCCGAATTGTGATTAAATGATCCCTGGTAAATATTGTAAAATGAATTGTTGACTAAGTTTATATTCCATTTCCCTTCAGGTTTATCCATGTAATATACGCGCAGTGTTGGAGTGGATACAATGGTGTCATCATTTATATCATTTTTGTTTCTAACATAGCAGTTTGTAGTAGCAAAACCTAGTAAAGTCACTGTTCAGATTAAACAGTGTGCTTATCCAGTAGGCTATGAAATTTCTTTCTCTGGATTACCATAATTGATCCGATGTTTTCGGGTGTTGTTGGCCCTTGATGCAATCCCATTTTCATGTTTTCAGCATAAAAGCATGGTCGCGCGATCTCATCGTCTGACGATCTCACATGTATAACTATCTTCTCGCTGTCACCAATCCCATGCAGCGGTGACATATATCAGCAACAGATGCTCCGACATAGCCATGTAGTGTTTTAGTGTAATCCTGGATACAAATAATGTTTCATGTAATAGCATGGTGTGTAAATCGACATGCCTATTTGATCACTGGTACCCTGGTCAGTTTTACATCTTTAGTCGCACCGTGGAACAGGGAATCCTTATTTTAATACTTAGTGTTTAGTCTTTAAACCCCCCTCCTCCTCCCATAAAAAAATATATTTGGTTTATTTTTTAATAAATTCAGGACAACAAAAATTAGAAGCCTTATGATATATCGCGCATTCCATCGATCAGCGACTTCAAAGACGTTTTCTTCGCATTCATAACGTGAGTTGAAAGAAAGCGCAGATTCGCATCGACTCGTGTCTCGTGTATTCCGGCAAATACTAGAAATAATTATGTTAACATAAATTATAACTGGATCGCTCAAAGCAACTAACTAATTCCAAAAAACTAGAACATCCATCGTAATCCACATTTGCAGGCAGCGCGGCTTCCTAGCTATCGCCAGAATGATTGTTCTAAATTCTTATAACTAGGCTACTATATAGAGTGATGAACGATATGCTTAGGAAAAGCGTGATAATCACCGGGTATTGCTTTCGTGGAACATTATGATTAATTGTATGGATAACGGTTTCAAGACACCCGGCAATTTGACCGCGATGCATGAGATCATAACGGCCATGCGAGCAATCTACGCATTGTAGTGGAATCGTTGTTTGTGCGGATCAATCAAGTGCCGATTGCCATGGACAGCAGCTGTACTGCCTGATTCCCATGAGTCCGTCTGCAAGGCCTCAAAACGAAAGACTAAGCCTGATAAGCGCATTATTAAATATAGGCCTAAATATAGTAGTCTGATAGAAGCATTGGCTAACTAAGGCGCTGCAACCAGACAGATTAACCCGATCAAAGGGATGAGAGGCTTATGAGCATACCATCAAAGATATCTAACAAGACAGGCATTATATTATTCTAATTTTAAATCACGTAAATAGTAGAACCACGCGTATCTCCACAATTTATTTACATGTATGCTTTAATAAACGTACATAAATGTTCAGCTCAGTGCTGGAGCGTTGTATCCATCAAGATTTTTGTAAGGGTTCGATTCTCTGTACAACTACACACCTCTGTTCAGTCTCTTACACCATGAGTGCAGATGATTTTGAGCTCATTTGTGGATATCGCGCTGTACAAAATAAGTTGTAATATTTATTTATATCATAACCCGCTATTACCAATCGTGAAGATGCTGCTGCCAAAGAAATTCTCATTTTTGAGTAGCATAAATTGTAAGTGAATCACAGCCGACACAATCGTGCCTGTAAATACAGGTAGAGTTGAGACTTCTTGAACCAATACAGCATAACTGAGAGTATAATGCTTTAATCATGCGACACCGCAGCAAAGATCACAGTTTCTATGTGATTTACGGAACGTGTTGTGACTGGCCTCGCAAATAAGAAAGAGAATGGTGCGCACAAGACGGCTTTTAATCCCATTCCGATTCTATTGAACGTCCAAAGCGAGTTTGGCAGGATAGGTGACCCCCACAAAAGCACGTCTCTGGATTATTATCTGCAGGATTAAATATCATAATTATTTCTGTGGTGCATTCAGCGTGCACTTGTAACTGATAACCATGACTCTGAGTGGTATACGAGGTGAGATTGCGGACGAATGCGAAATAGTCATACCTTGGAACAAACATAATTTGGGGAAACCATTACATAAGAGTAGGCTGCACGTGCATCTTCAGTAATTATGCAGCCATGAACATCAATGTTGGTTATTTTCTTAGCTGCATTTGTATCCATTCTTTAGAAAGGCAATGACATATTACGCATTATTATTAACAATTCGAACAGGAGAGCACCGCATGGAGTATTACACAATACGTGTTATCAAATATATATATAATCATGTTTTACAACAGTATGTAGTACCACACTCCCAAGACTATATAGTGTGCCCAGTACTCCTCACAGCCCGGCCATAATTAAATGACCCATATAAATTTCATTGGAATATTGACATCTTAATGTAATGCTTAAACCAATTAACAGACATTATTCTGGTCAGTTGACACCCCCTTCCGCTTCCTTGGCCTCTGGATTTCTATTTTAATGTTCTAACCGCTGATCCAAACCTGCATCCAGTGTCTGGATCAACACAGCTTGAAACTGGCGATCGCCAGTGCTCTCGTTTCACACTCGGGCACACAATCGTTGCTATATGAGAAGTATCCACTTTTTTTTCTGGCCATTTCTCAGTGTCGTGGGGATTATCACTGATCATAGGCTAACATTCAACGCGCGAGATGGATTTAACTTCTTTGTAGGTTTTCGCGATTGAAGCGTTTTCTCGTGGTTTTGTCGTCTATTAAGCTCGTTATAAAGAGAGTTTGTGGTGCATAATTTAACAGTGTATAGGTGGGTTTCTTTTCGGTTGCATTCATTAATCATTCAACGCATTCTTGTATTGCTAAGTATTGGCTCAATATTAGCTCCAAGTCAGATCTCTTGAGATCCACGAGGAAAGCTCTGTTGACAATGCTCTTCACGAAGTTTGCATGCGATCAGTCTAACAGTTTGCACACTCGTGATTTGGATTTTTCTTCTATTCGACAGAAGATTTGAAAATAGCAGAAGAAATCAAGAATAAAGAGCTTACAGTTGATTCTGATGCTTTAAGGAGAGACATTGCTTCATCTAGACAAGAAGAGCTGTCCCTCATGGCCACAGATAAACACCCAACCAAGTTATCATCTGTGGATAAAACCAAGTCATCTTCAACTGCTCCAATCAGCCGAGGTCTCAGTGTCTACCACAACCTCATAAGACAGCAGATGCAGCCGGAAAGAACCTCTTCCTCCAGCCAGTCCAACACAGGCGATGGGTCCCATCAGAACGAGCCCAAAGAGCAACCTCCCGGCTCTTCTTCTGGATATCGCTCAAGATACGAAGAGGACAAGACGTCGCGGAGCAATCAGGTAAAGAAGCACGTTCCCTCCGCCCGGCCTTCCCTTGAGAAATTCCGCAATCAAATCAACTCTCAAATTCAGCACAAAGGCCCTGAAAAAAAGACCAAATGGAAGGCTCCAATCACGGACCACGTGGAGGTATTATAACACGTAGATGCTTGTTTTGAGTGTCCATTCAGAAAACGCATGTAATTATAATAAGCTATATCAATGTTAGCTTCAAGGACAAAATTTAATGGATTTATATTCAGTTACTAGTGTTACCTAAGCAGTATTAACCAATGCCATAATTGTTTTGGTTTTGATGTCCTTTTCTTCTGACAGAGACTCGTGGAATCTAGAAAGAAAGCTGGTTCCGGTCATGCAGACAATGAGCGGGATCGCGAGAGAATAGAACGGGATTTGAGAGACAGTCACAGGAACGGGCATGATCGAGAGAGAATTGAACGAGACCTGAGTGAGAGCCGTAGAAACGGACTTGACCGGGAAAGGGAGATGAATGATCGTGAGCATCAGTGCGAAACAGAAAGGGAACGTGGAAGGAGTGAACTCGAAAGAGAGCGGGAAAGAAGCGAACGTGACCGTGATAGGGAGAGAGATCGAGAGAGAGAAAGAGCTGAGCGAGAGAGGGATCGGAATGAAAGGGAGAGAGAAAGAGAAAGGAATGAGCATGATTACAAACGCTCCAAAGACTTCATCCACACTAATGGAGTCCTAGTGGATCTTAATTACCGATACAACTCAAAAGATACTGACGCGCTGTTGCGACCAGAGCTATCGTCCTCTGCGAGGAATTCACAGGCATGTACTTCAAATGTTGTCATACAACATTGATTTTAATGTCTATCTGCAGGCACCATTATCACACGATTCAATCAAAGTCAATCCGTTAGTAGAAAAGTACCAGCATAAAACGGTGAACGGGCATGATATGCCACCGAAAAACCTTGACAACTATGATCCTGGAAACCCGATAGCTCTCAAACGAAGAATTGGTGAGAAATTGTCAATTTTTAACTTATGCCTGTTTTAGCCAATGTTTTATAGAGCTACAACCAGATACAATAGTATAATGTATACATGTATTTTCTTGCTTTTGTAATAGCTGATTTGGAAAGTCAAGTAGCGGATATGACTGAGGCGAACGAGACGACTCAAGCAAACTTACAGGAGAAGCAAGCAAAGTTGGTGACACTACAAGGGAACTGGGAGCGACGACAAAGAGAACTGGAGGATGACAATGCGAACCTTAGATACAAGGTGAGGTCATCAGAGTAATGTTCATCTAGCTTGAATATGCACTTCTGGATATCTGGAAATTACGGAGTTCAATAACCCTTTACGTCATCCAGGTTTCCCAACTTGAAGCTGAGTTGCTCAAATCAGGAAGCACTCAGCAGCTCCAAGACGAACTAGTAGAGCTCCGTTCTGATCTACGCGCTCTTCGTGACAAGAACCACCAGCTAGTACAGGATAATATCCTTCTCACCGAACACCTGAAGGACGCCACCAGAGATCAGCGGTCTCTGTCTCCTACCAGGAAAAATCTCAGGAATCAGGACCATCCCCACAGATCAGGTGGTCTGAGCCAAAGCACCGACCGCTACAGAGGTATGTTCAGAGATTACATGATAATCTAATCACCGTATCGCTACAGCTGAGCGTGACATCAACACTCGAAGCTTACGGAATCAGTTCGGAGGAAGCTGTGATGTGCTGTATTCGTCCAGACAGAGCAGTCTCGGTGAAATCGATCGTATTCACGAGAAAACAAAGAACGCTGTGATTTCAGACAAACCATCAGATAAGCGTTATGACGAGCGTTATGATAACAGACATCAAAAGGCGGAGAGTCCCAGCAGCCATGGTGCGTTATGATTCTGTTGTTTCAGCGTTATCGTTCTTATGATCCGTGTATCCGAAGAGAGATCGACATCACCTGTGAGTCAAAGGGAGCGCCGACTGTCTGATGTCAGTGACTCAACAGCCATCTTAACATCGATGCCTCCGACTGGAATAGATGAAGAAGGAATCGATCAAACTGACACGCGGCGTACAACCACTGCTCAAGCCAACGGAAACGAATGTGAGCAATGAAATTCAACTGGATTCGATAACATTTCAAAAATATAACATATGCGATGTTTGCATACCCGGACAATATACATGTATCACCCAGTCAAACAAGTAACTTCCAACTTCGGGTCACAACCTATGTGTGGATACAGTCACAAAATCATGTCGAACTAGGCCTATACGCTTTAAGAAATACTTTGTTGTCGTAAAGTTTACATTGCCATTACCTGTATATATATACATGTAGTGTACACGTATCAGAATAGTGTGCCAATTGACATCCATGAATCAATGCCAAAGTTTGCATGAATTTGGTTTGAAATTCTGAGCTTCTAACGAGTGAATCTTGTGAAAAAAAGGTCAAACAACAACAAGGTCATCGAAGCTACGGCTGGCGCTCTGGTGCTCGTGAAGTACCCACCAGAAAGAAGTATAATTTGATGCGTATATTCATAATACATTATAGTCATTGACTCGGTTGCTTTGATATCGTGAAGAACATTCGTCAAATGAGCCGACAGCGATATAATACCACGGAGCTCAACACCGCCGAGCGACGGGAACGGGGATAAAATTCCATGCTGTCATCAGAACCAGTCGCAACTTTGGATGAGGCACCCGCTGATTCATTATTCTCGAAACTTCGTCCCGAAGGTACTCGATTGGGTTCATATTGGGAGAAAACTCTGGCCATGCGAGACAGTGCGCATCAGTTTCGGTTAAATGTTGGAGCGCATTTTGCGAGCATGATGAAAATGCAAGTTTGTATTACTGAAGACAATGTTTCCTTTGAGGGTTTTCCTTGTAAAGAGCGGCGTTTTTCCAGTGTGCAGGATGTGCCGATTTTATCTTGTGCTCAATGTGATTCCCGTTCCGTGCCACATGACCGGTTTTGCTCATTGCGAGAAAAGAACCTCTTGGTTATGAATGTACGTTGTTCTGTTTACCCGTTCTATTCCTGATTTGTGTCGGTTTTCGATGTGGTTCTCTCACAGAATCACCCAATTGACTGCTGTTGGTTATCGTCAGGTGCCCAGAAGCCAAACGAAAGGTTGGAACCTGTTTCGGACAGCTTTCTCTATAAGATTAATATGAATATCAAACATTGTCAGTATGAAAAAAAAAAAAATAAAAAAAAATAAATAAAAATAAAATAAAAATAAATCAGGGTCTTGGTGATATTTTGAGTGAGTTTACTTTTAACCTTGCAGCAGTTTATTCTCTTGTCATTCGTCATTGACACACAGAGAGAATTATGCCTAAACAAACGTCCTCCCTTTTACCAAATATATTGGGGCCTATAGTCAGTGATAATACCTCATTCAAATTGGATTTATTATTTTACGGCCTCGATCCCTCAGCTCAGTTGTTGCTTTTGTCATGATTGATGCTCTGTGCTAGCTGACACATCGGCATGCGTCATCATCGATACCTTGGGACATCAAAGACCGAACGCTATCAGCTTGCTGAGTCAGCTATAATGATATCATATTGGTGCGTGGTGATAATATAAAGCCACCAATGTCAATTAATGTAGGCGCTGATTTGTACAGACTGTACTCGATTAGCAAATGCAAACCATCAATTGTGACCTTGTTTACAGTGCGTCGATTTCCAGGGCTATGTTGTTCCTTGCATGAAATTCCAGACACATTCTTGCAAATCCTTGAAAGAAGGAAGCAGCGTTTTGCATGCATTCCTAGAATACAGGGGCCTTATCAAAGAGTCAGGTCAGCCAATCCAGGAAGCCCTCTTTCGCAAATGTCGGGTCGTTTGGGCATTTGGGGTTTCCAAAGAACCGGTGCTTGTCTATCGATCGGCACATGCACTCGACCGCCCATGCGACCCGAGGTGCCCGCTGTGCAAGGAAACAAAGACTTTTTAAGCCCGTTTCATTGGTTAACGTCCCTCTTTGAATCAATGGTAACCACGCGACCACTCCACTCCATGCGGTTAATTCAAAAGGCTTCCGTTTAATCTTCATGTGAGTGTCATGACACAAATAAAGAAAGAGCCGTTTGATTTTATTTGCTCGCCTCCCGAGGGTAAACAATCGCAGATCACAGCCTCCATATAAAGCTCGCTGCAGGCAGCTGGAGTAAAGCATTTCTCTTGGGCCGCCACAGCTTGCTTCGGTTGTGGATTAAGATAATCGCCTTTATCTCTCAGCTCTCTCTATAATTATGATGTTCAGCGTCTGGGGTGAGTGATACCTGTTGGCTATATTGGGAATTATGACACGGATCCATCGATGTATTACGTCACCGATGGGCTGGAATTAGCTTACTTCATTTGTATAAAGATACGGGTGTGGGACTGTGGGTATTGCATTGTACACAACTATACGTGTAATGGCTTATTGAATTGTGTATCATATTCAATGTTAGACCCAGGAGTAACCAAAATTTCGGCCACATGGGCTAGAGTGCTTGAACTTAGCGCTGATTTATGTTCTGTTATTATGGCAATGTCTCATATCATGCAAGCTTTATGTAATCAACAAAAAGAGACAATATTCGTATAACAATTACCAGCCAATTATGTATCATATTCAAAGCCAGCTAGCTCCCTTTGTCATGATGTGGTTATGCATTGTTGCATCGTTATACTTCGAGTTATTTCTTTTTCTAAGAATATTTCACTATTGCATGATTTAGATCTTTGGATTGCGCTGTATTAAATACGTACATAAACAAATTAACTACATGTAGTAACTTATTACTTCTACACATGATTAATGTGATTGTAGTTGTAATATTGCTATTTCTTTCACGATAAAAAACTTTCATAATTTCTGACAAAATCTACGAATGTTTTCAAGCTGCTTCTACCTGATTGTATAGTTTACTCATTTCAAGTACTTATTTTATTTTTTATTTTTTTTTGGGGGGGGGATCTGTCCGTGTAACCGTATTTAGGTCTATACCTATGCTGGTACTCATAAAGCAAAACAGGCGTTGCAAAGTGCACGATCGAAACGATGATCGAGGATTCCACAGAGTGGCTGAATAAATAAGATGTTTCAGAATTAACGAACGAGAAATCACCAACATCTGCAATTACTATATTCCTAAACAGCTAAGATACTCAATAATGTAACCATGACTTTATCCTGAAATTCTCTTCCGCAGCCCGGGCCGACCGTCTCCGGACCTCTCCCCCAGGAACCCCTCCCTCCGCTCCCCCGGGACTGAGGGGATCCAACCGCCCCTGCAGCCCCCGCCCCGTGGTTACCCAGCACAACAAAGGATACACCGCACCCGCCAGTACCACAGGGTAAGCAACACCTTAAATCAAAGCTCCACATTTTTGAAACTCTACACAATGTCTCTTAGTGTTTTACGGCGCAAGGCTAATGCACTTCAAGAGTTGTTTTGGGGGATGTTAATGGGAGTGAAAGGCAGGAGATTTAAGAACCACTTGCTCAGTGCTCAGCTGCGAACATCCTGCATGTTGATGAATGGCTCCAGAGGAAATTATCCCAAGAATTCCACGTTGAAAGAGAATTAACGAACTAACTAGAGGTCGCAGAGCATTTAGGTCTAATATAGTTGATTGTACTTTAGTTGTGGATTACCTGGTTGTTGTTATATGGTTCTTTTGAAACCACTATTAATGATGGTAAAGACAAAAACGCCCTATATTACGTTATTGTTTGGTAACAACACTTGAATCACAGCACAACCAGACAATCTAGTTGATAGCTCTCTTTTTATTTCTTCCTTTGTCTTCTTCTTCGTTCTTTTTTTTTCTTTTTCTTTTTCTTTTTCTTTTTTCTTTTTTTTTTCCTTTGTAGCCTGTATAAATTTTTCATTTGGCATGCGTGTATAACGGCTGTATATATTAGCATATATATTAAAATCTCGCCTTCCTCTCAAATTCAATTTCATGCCTCGATGACATCATCGAGGCATATTGACACATGTTGATGTCAGCTGGTTAACAATAGGAGCCGCCAAAGTGAGCAGTCCTCTGAATATACTTCCGATTGAAGAAATATCACACTCATATTGTTGTAAGCCATGCTGGTTAGGAAAATCAGATTGAGATTGAGATTGAATTACACATGCATATCTGACAGATTATTTCACAATAATTGTCTTTACGTACTCCTAACAAAGACCTTGCATAAGGTATTAACGAATTGAACAGAGACATATTCTACATTTATTTATAGAATAATTGGATCCATGTTAAAAATAGCTTCAGTTGCACTCCCAAATAGACAGGATTTAAGCGGATTTAAAGTGGAATCAAATGAATTATTTATTGCCATCTGACGTTGGACAAAAAAACACCCGAACGTAAACATCAACGATTGACGTAGGTGGAGAGAAGGGTCGGGCTTGCGCTTGATCTTGGTGAGATCGATATAATTGAAATGTATGCGGGCGATCGATCAATGCGGATTAGGAAACATGTTATTCATGATGTCAACATTCGTCACTACGCGATGTGGTGATAAACCCTGCTATAACAGCCAACTATTACACCATATGGCTGTTTAATCATTCTGAGTGACTTTTACTGGTATATGGATACTCAATTGTTACCCTCAACAATAATCTGATATTGTATTAGAATGATTATTATGAGAGGTTATTATTTTAATCGTGGTTCCACCCACAATATTAATTTGCCACACCCAATTATTATTACATTATATGGGCCGGGCTGTTAAACTATCAACATCAACATTTTGATTGAATGGTTTCTACCATTGAAGTATAAAAGAGTAACTCGAATGACTGCATTATGTTAAAGAGTAAAAACGAAATAGCTTGGAATTTAAGGGGATCATGTAGCATATAAAGCACCAGCATGTCGAGTTTCATTTTGAGGTGTTCTGTTCGCGACGCCGAGACATTGAACAAAATGTTCCCCTTAAATCTGGCTTCAATTCTGACCGGTCACGTGACCCCAATAAGCATTCTAGTATTTTTATGGTTTCTACCTGCAATGATCCAAATAAAGGACTCGGTGAGTGGCAGATTTGATTACCCTCATCTAACGTCACACCATTTTCATGGCAACTACGTTTGTTCCGACCTCTGTATGACCCCTCTCTCCTTTAGGGAAGCCTTGAACCTGGCAGGACGTCACCCATTTTCCCCTCGCACTCCGGCTGACCTCAGCCACGGAGATGTGGTCAAGTTCTCCCGACAAGGGGGCAAGATCAGCAAAGGGGTCATCAAGTACATTGGTCACCTCCCCAGCAAAAATGACACATACCTCGGGGTGGAATTGGAACATGAAAGTAAGTGTGCCTTGGTTTCCAACGTTCCCTCTACGTCATAGCTCACCAAGCAATCTGCGTACCACGTGACAGTCGTTCTGAGTATCACACGTTTTCATTTCATTTGAATATCGATTTTATTCAATTCAAAATCGATCCGAATCTATATATTACTTTTCTTTCTCTAACAGTAGGTAAACATGACGGCGTTTACGACGGGCAAAGATATTTCCAAAGGTAAATATTCATATTTGCTTCACATCCAACACAGAAGCAATGTATGTTGTGGCTAACCGCTTATGAGTGTATGCCGCGTGTGTGTTACTTACAACTTTGTCTCTTAATTGTTGTTGGCATTGAGTTTGGTCGTAACTGCAAAAAGGCGTTATGAATCTTGAATAACTTGTGACGTTATGAACTTTGAATGACTAGCCTTGACTTCGCTGCTTATTGTGCATTTGTTATTCCGCAGCAAACACAATCGAGGTGTGTTCGTCGCTTTCAGCAAAGTCGTAATGGCATGGCATGGATCAGAAGAAGAAACGTTATGATTGCGACTTCTCGCCATTTCGTCGTGCCTTCATCCGCCATTTTCTATTTTCAAATCAAATTTTCAATTGTCCTCGACGACTCCCTTCGAGTCTTTGATTACATTAAATTGGTGAAATGTATTTGCTTTACTTTAACCTAATATTACATAATTAATTCACACAGTCACAGATGAAGTGCTTCAATTCAGTAAACAATTGTAAAATATATTGAAACGAATGCTAGATTTTACATTTCAGCAAAAAAAAAAAATTCAATTTGAATGGTGCAGGATGTTTCTTTTTCATATATTCCTTATTATTTATTTATTGGTGAAACGTACGATTATTTTTGTAGAATTTTATATGAAATCTGTGATATTTGTGTTGTAAATATTTGATGATGCATGTTTGTAATAAAATATTGTTTCCATAATTTAGTGTTTTATCTCCTCACCTCGATTCTGAAGAAATTGAGTTTACTGTAGGGCAAAATTATTTTGTTTGTGCCTATACTTCCGTATATAAGTACAAAAGAAACAATAATCCTATAATTCAACAAAATTGCAAAAATGCATAACCTGTATTGACACCTACTACGAGAGTTGTTCGAAAAGTTCTCGGCCTAACATAGCACACGCAATAATAGAGACGTGAAATTTGGAGGTTAGATGGCGCAGCTATTCACAAGATCACACGTAGCTTTCTTCTTCATTTCTTTTTTTTCTTTTTTTTCTGGCATATCTATTTTGCGATTGAGCGCGCTTCTAACCGCTATTACTGTCAAACTTAAGCCTCATTTCGGGTGCCAAACGTTTGATTTGGTGGCCTCTCGTGACACCTTTCCGCAACATCTGATCGCTGATTTTAATTGAGTACACTGCTTGTCTATCGGTGTTGTTATGATGAAAATTAAATGGAATTCTGTTTACAACAAATTTAGTTAATACAAAATCGTAATAAACGACTATAAGTGGTGCTTTTTCGGGGAAATAAAAATATTGAAACCGAATCGTCTTGTTGCGTAAAATTTTGTCAAAGCGTGAAAATAGCTATAAACAGAATGCCGTCTGAGCATTCTCATATGCAGAGATCTGGGATCACCGCTGACGAATAGGCTAGAAAATAGCATAAAAGGATTAATTACCTGAAGAGACTTAAATCTAGACCAGTACTAGTGCTCTCTCCCGGGGTCTATTTTACCATTTTATAAAACTTTCATTAAAATCTGACAAACACATTTACTTTATACTGCTTTGATGCGTCTATATGGGGGATAATATCTGAGATATCCGTCGATGATTAATAGTCTAAAATCGATTTTGATTTAGCGCCTAAATCAGGAGTCTGTCGCATTTTGAAGAAATACCGACCCCTGCTTCACTCAAATTGGTGCCAGAGCTGATCACGTGACTTTATGGAAAATCAGTGATTGCAATTTTCATCCGAAGTGCTAACATATATTCAAGCCAAATTTCAACTTCTGTGTTCACGTGTTCTATGTTAGGCTGAGAACCTTTCGAACAGCCCTCGTACATACATGTAGTTTTTCGCAGACGGCGGGTGGAGTGCGTTGTTGTCTAGTAGCGTGTCATTAGTTCACTTTGGATGGCATCGGGTGAGGGAAATGTCGAGCCTGAGTGCCTGAAGGAAGTACTTGTGTATCTCTCAACAGAACAGCCATGCATCTTGTGATTCTTGTCTGAAAAGGAGATCAGCTTTTCCTGTATCTCAGTGCAACTGTAGGTCAGGATCCATTTTCGCCGAATCCTATAACCGCCCAAAACCTTCCTATCCCAGGGAACTGTTACAAGCACAGGACCTATAGTCCAGGTGCTAATATAGTCTTGTATATGCTTTTGAAGCGTATGTGTGTAACATAGTGTGGTTTAAAAGTGGAAATATTAGGGTTGGAATCACATCTCCATAGAAGTATTTTTTTGTATTGCCAAGAGTTTTCTTGTTATGTTTTTACTCTTTCGTTGTTGGGAATTTGTCATGGGCTCCTTCAATGTTGTTGCATACGAATGTTATTATTTATCCATGCAGTATGGCTTGGTGTTTGACCTGTCCTTTCAATCGACAAGAAAAAGTGAGAATATGACAGGTTTGCAGAATGAGTGTAACAAACGATAAATTATTTAATTAATTATTTTTAATATATCCTTGCCGATTTCGTCTGTTCACGAGCAATGATCATGTGCCGATCACATGAATACATATAGTAGTAATGTTGGAACAAGGGCAGTTGCAATCATGAGGAAAAATCACCCAAAAGTATTTGACAACTAAGTCCTACCCAGAAGGCATCACAGCTTCGGGAAAGCGAGCGATTCGCAGATTAATTTAGTTATCAAATTTCAAGACGAATAATCTTCCTCTTCCTGCCATTCTGTTAGATAATGATTCGTTGGCCGAACTCATGCAGTTAAGGATTTTGTCACCACATGTGTCACCACAATTTAAAGGAATAACCCAGAGGTCAAGTTGAAAACACTACCCATGACGAGTATCTATGGGCCAGCAATGGCTTGGTACCAGTGATGAATCTTAATTTAGTAGACTGTAGTTATGTCCCGACAGAAATGTGTTGTCTGTTCCAGATTGGGATTGATCTGATTGGGCCACTCACTCAAACCTCCAGCGGTCACAAATACATTCTCAAGGCGGCAAGGAAGGGGATAGGTGGATCGGCTCTTATTCCATCTAAGCGGAGAGGGGCCTGTATAAGTTGAAAAATAAAGATCGTAATTGAAGCAAGCAGCCAATCCAAGCTAATATAAAGTTGTACCAATCGCAATAAACACCAATTCACACCCCGAACAATTGTTATTGTCTCTAATCCAATGCAGCGGATTCTGCGCCCTAGGATCAAGTGTCCTAAGACTATCTATCCTAGTATGTATAGTTCCACTGGGACTAGTATTTCTAATGGTAGGACTATATGCCCTAGGAATAGTAGTCTGTCGGACTAGTATTCAATGCCATGAAGTCCTAGGACTATACAAACCAGGACTTAAAGTCCACCTGCATGACTACCTATTCAGGGGACTATAGAGACTGCTACAGCGGCCAGTGAGACAAAAATTTGTAAACAATATCCTCGTATTCCAATGTGAACATTGATCTGTTTGGCGTCGATATCTGTAAGAATCTTTCCCATTCGTATTATCAAAATTATGAGCTTCGCAGATCGCACGCTTCAGAGTTATCATGAGAATTTCGTTTTCCGGGGCCGGAGTTCCTAATTTAAAAGTCACCTGACTAAAATTTGTCCAAGTTGGTTACAATGGGGTCAATGGAAGACGCGTATCCACCTAAATGGAATATCTTTGGTAGTAGCTCAGGGTTGCTTGTGAAACTCGGGCATTGCACGGGGAAATAAACGTACAAACTTATACAAATGGTCTCAAAATATGTATGAAAACGAACTATTGACATTAAAACATTGTTTATTAACATTAAACATAATTATTCTTATCAACTAATGAGTATATAGTTGAAAGCCCGAAAGACAATTGAAACATGAGGTACATGTGCAGTGACTCGTTATCATAGGCCCCCCTAAGCAAGAAATATAACAATAACTAATCGGGGACAAAGAGTAATACATTGGATATTTTATATAGCGCTCCAGCGCAAATGTAGATTTTTTTTTTTCATTTTTTTTTTTCCGTTCTTTCTACTCACGAATGTCAATAAATTACTTGTGATTCAATAATTACCTGTGTGCATGTGATGTCCCTATTTCATGTCAATTAATTTAATTCCGTGATAATTTTCGTCAAGATTTAATTAATTAGTATGTAAGGCTATCATCAAAGGTCAAGTTAGGTCGGTATTAATCAGTTGAATGGCAACAGCTTTTCATAATCATACTCAATATCTGCTTGTAAGCATTTCGGTAATCTTTGTTTAGAACTCCATACAGAAGGTTATCAAGAAAGTAATTCACAGCCATGAAGTGAATAAATAGAACCATACAGAAAGCGTGCGCTTTTTCATCCACTTGAACCAATCGAGAAATGTTCAGATAAACCTGGTACGGAACATAGCAAACTACAAATGAAGTCATCACTGCGAGGATCAGATGGGAGCCTCTCTTTGCAGACTTCGGTGCTCCATCAGCACCCAATTCTGAGATGGCTTTCCTTTGCTTTACGGCTAAATGAAGAACCCTCGCATAAAGTACGATGACCACCACAACAATTAATACGAATGCCAACATTCCAAATTGTTCTGAGTTTGTGTCACTCGGGTAATCACCTATACAGACACTCCCAATAGCGACAGAGTTTGTGCTAATCATTACGGCGCTTAGGGTACCACCACAGATGATGCATGTGATTATAACGTAGCGAGTTCTTGGAGTAATGAGAGAGTCATACCTCAGAGGCCAAAACAAAGATATGAATTTATCCACTGCCATGGCCAGCACATTCCAGGCGATAATTCCACTGCTGGTCCACTTGAAGCTCCACAGCACTATCAGAGTAACCGTGACAACCGAGGTGCGGTTCTTGATGTATACTGAAGCTATCATGATGTCCATCAGACTCAAAACAATATAAGCCACCGTGCTGCTCATCAGGAACACGTAAGACCCCTTCCGAAGCTTCGGCCACTTGAGCTGAGCAGCGAACGTCACTGAGTTAGTCACAAGGCCAACGACGGCTAAGATGATGTTCACTGTTTTGTAGTACGTGAGTAATAGATCCATGAATCGGTCTTCTTCCTCTTCCAGAACACACCAGATGTGATCGTTAGATATATTTGTTGCATTCATGCCTCGAGTGGTCGCTTCACTCCACGGTATCGTACAGCATGGACACATCAAATCGCCGAGCTGGGCTTTGTACCGGAGGGAAGTAATGTATGCGTTTCTTCGTGCAATCCTTCCATTATGTTGCTATACATGCACTTGTTTGATTAACAAACTATGTAACAAAAGGTCGTTCCATTAGGACAGTAAAACATACTAAAACACATTTGTTGACATAGGTTATATTTAGAAGATGAAACACCTTTATAATTGTAATTCTTCTGTGACTCTGCAGTGCTGCCCAACTGCGTAACAAGACCGGGCGCTGTGTACTACTGTCTAAGGTGGTATGCAGGATAAAGAACCCTTGGGATTTACCGATAAGATTTGTGAGAAATGCCGACTCATCCATGGCGTACGTCCATGGCATTGAGGGACAGCAGTCAGTCACCTCAGCACCTCCGAACCAACGGCTCCAGAATGTGCGATTTCAAGATGATCATAATCATGACACTAACGTGGTAGCCTCTCAGCCGCCAGCTTCTTCGTTTATCTTTTATCATCCACCATCCCAGAGCAAGTGGACAGGTTCCTCCTTTGTAATTCTCACCATTAAATATCATGCCTATATGCACTATTTGATTTCGTTGTTGTGATCCACAATATTGTGCAAATTCGGAATTAAATTCCAAACCTTCTTGTTCTTTTTCCAATCTCAGTTAAATTCAGCAAGCCTTGTGCTGAGCGGCCCGTATCACCCGAACGGGTTGGGTGGAGCCGTAAAACCCCAATCACTCACTCACTTGTGCTGAGCGAAAGTCAATGACCTGCAAAAAGCACTTCCCCAAAGTCGGCATGGAGACAAGATCAACAGGTTGCAAAGTCCACTACAAGTTGTGTTGGATTGAAAATGCAATTGAGGGTGACAACTGTCAGGTGCGTTGTCACTCGGAAGAGAGTCTGGTAGGCGGCCATTCAACCTTGCGATGATTATCACCGGGAATGATATGAGCAACGATACTCCATTAGGGTGGATGCGCGTCTTCCGTTGACCCCATTGTAACCAACTTCGATTTTGGTCACGTGACTTCAAAATTGGGAACTCCGCTCTCGGAAGACGAAATTTTCATGATAACTCCGAAGCGTGCGAACTGCGAAGTTCATAATTTTGATAATACGAATGGGAAAGATTCCGACAGTTATCGACGTCAAACAAACTGTTTACATATTAGAATACTAGGATATTGTTTACAAATTTTCGTCTCCCTTGCCGATAACGACGAGCCAGTTTGTTTCGATTGAAATTGGCGATCCTCAGAGTCGA
>KB307198.1:452662-472749 GCA_000328365.1 Capitella teleta
AAGCATGCAAACATTGAGTGGGCAGACAGCAGAAGGCAAGCAAGTAACAGGAGAACCATTGTGTAACATCCAGTTGGCCGCTCCGACCTGGTGGTGTGGCCGTCATCTGCTCGTTATAGACAATTACTGGAGAGCATCTTTACTCACTGCATGTTTCACCTGTACTCACTACAAAGCGATAATTGTGGGAAATTTGTTTTGGCGGGAACTTGTTCAAGGAAACGTGGAGAAGAAACTTCGTACAAAATGGCAGCCAAGGAATAATCTCAAAGTTGTATCTTTTGTACAAAACTTGTTATATGGTATAAATGTATTGTGTTTTATGTTCATGTTCAACAAATAACAAATAACAAATATATTACTGTTTTAATACTTTTGCACTGAATAATGCGTACAATCATTTGTACAAAATCGTCATAATAATTTCTCAAGACATGTGTAATCATAACGCACTATACGAACGCTATGAATTAATATCTCCGTTAGTAATGGCCCGGTACAGGGCTGTTACATGTGCGCCTTTAACAAACACAGAGCATCTCGATCGGTATGCGTCCTATTTGTGATGTATTGGCTCCTCATTAGCTACATACATGCGAAATGTGCCTGTACCACCTGTACGAAACCGGTAGATTACTGTAATGGCCCGCTACATGCATGTTTACTGGGTGGATTATCAGGCTTTGGATCGAGAAACCGCTGATAACAAACATTGTTATCATCATCATCATCATCATCATCATCATCGTCATCGTCATCATCATCATCACCATCATCATCATCATCATCATCATCATCATCATCTTCATCTTCATCATCATCATCATCGCAATCGCAATCATAATCATAAATTCCTTTACAAGGCGCAAATATAAAGGAATGAAACACTTTTCTTTGCCAGAGAAAAAAAAAATATTAACAATAAAATGATACTATTTAAAAGTTAAAACCAATCATGTAAAAGCGTTTTTGCATGTTAAGTACCTGATGTTAACTGTTTCTTACAAGAAATATATATATAGAAATTTCTTTGTCTCATGACCAAAGTCTTGTGGAACGTTTTTCATGCAAAGCATCTCTGATCCAAAAATTTCTCTGACTTCACGGTCTAAGTTGATGTTGAAAGAAAAACACGCCCCCGATTTCTTAGATACGGCTAGAACTTCCGTCTTTTTCTCATTCAGTTTCAGTTTATTTCTTTCATCCAGATGCGAATTTCTTCCAAGCACTTTGCCATTTATGCGACTGGTGCAATAATATTATGGAGCCATGAGTCAGACTATTCTCATAGATACGGGATTCGGATTGCTGAGAGGCGACTGTACTTTCACTGTAGTATGAATTCATAACGCACTTTTTCAGAAATGGAAGCGAGATGATCGTGCTCGTTCGACAACGCATCCTTCTCGATCGAGACTCCGAAGGTCAAGGCCGGAATGAGACACTGAAATTTATATTAAAATGGCGGTTTAGAAGTTGGCTAGATGTAATGAAACGCGCTTTTCACAGAATGAAGTTCTCATCAAAATTTTCAAGCGTTTTAGAATTTTACAAACGATCAATAAGGTGCCCATAAACTAATTTTAGCTCTAGTGAGAATCTAACGCATTGATGTATTTGTAAATTTTGCGCAATTGTTTTTGGTGGCCACTGGTCAGGATCACGGCAGCCATATATGGAATATTGTATTTGCTTGAAAAGTTAGCATCCGAAATAGATCCTCTCTATCTTCATGAGGGGTTCGTTGGAGGAACCCATATCGCTTCTGTCAGTCGGTACTCTGGCTACCGTGACAAAAGAATATTTTCGGTTGTGTTCAAAATTATATCTTTCTACCCAGATGGTTGGATTCAATTATTCGATCTAGATTAAAGGTATCAACTATCCTGGTTTCGCCCGATTTGCTAAGATATGCAATTAAAGGTTTGTGAAAATTTTACAAATTACAGAACTTGAATTATTTTTTTAGTTGATTAATTCTTAAAGTTAGTTATTTTTAACGTAATAATAAGTAATAATTAACTTTATTAAGCAAATTTAAGTGTTATCTTCAGAGTTACGACGTTAACCCTAACTGCTTAAGGAGCATAACCTTAATTTAAGTGAATTAAACATCAGAATATTATTCTGAGATCTTAGATTTCCCTTTCTCTACTGCTATCATTAGTATCAACTACCCGGTTCGAGACCCGATCAGACCATGGGCGTTATGATTGTGAATTATAATTGTAATTAATTATAATTATAATGTTCCAGTGCCTCTGCAGTGCTGCCCAACTGCGTAACAAGGCCGGGCGTTGTGTACTACTGTCTATTGTGGTATGCAGGATAAAGAACCCGGGCCTTCTCTTCTGGCGCCCGTATCATCCGAATGGGTTCGGTGGAGGGGTAAAACCCCATCATACATACATACATGCATTGATACATCGTATCAACATCATTGATGTGAAATCATGAGCCGATGTACTGTATACTAGACCCCGGAGCAGATTGTATATAGAGTCTATTCGTTTTCACGCGAGCAATTGCTCTTCGCTCGCCATTGCTCGCGCAAAATTGATTCACGCGAGCAAAAAGTTGCTCGGCTAGATATTAAAGATATTTTTTTGTTTACGTTCGCGAGAGATTGCATGTTGAGTCTCCTCCAAGTGTTGCCGAAGATTGCTGAAGTCTTTATTAATTAAGAGACTTCGTTTTTCCCGCGTTTGTCTTTGGCCTCAAATCGAGATTACCGATCGCCTTATATGGAAGCTAATGTTTTATGCATGAGAGGCTGAGTCTTATGCAAACTCGAAGTGACATAGCAATGGTTTCAGTTTTGCTTTGCGACGGCGCTAAAAGTTAATGCAGCAAGCATTAGCGATTGTAAAAGAGGTTGTTGGAAGTGGCACCAAGAAGCATGCTCTTTCATGTCACATTATAGTGGTTCTGGAGTTCAGTTAGAGAAATTGACCAATCCTAAATTATCTGAATCTGGTCATCAACCTGATCAGACAAATGTCAGCACCTCCATATCCATAAAATCCTCAAAAAAACCAGTGTGATTTGAATCTACATTTCATTCGTGACTGATTTGAGATATAATGCAAAGAAAAGTAGCAAACATAAAAAGGGCCTAACTGGTAACTTAGTAATAGTTACTTAATTTTGATTAATTGTGTTTAGCTGAGCAAATTGCTCACCTATAGCATTTTTGGAGAGCTAAAAATTGCTCACCTGGCTATTTTAAATCGTAAAGACTGTATATATATATGTCATTTATTTCACAAATGAATTTGCACATTTAGAAGAAGAAAAACAAACAAACAATATAGCCAGGATCTGCTGAATAGTCGAAATTTTTGGCTTGCTGCTTAAGCTGCTCCAGCAATCAGATACCGGATCATCGGTATGATCATGCAGTGGATGGCAGTGGCTCGAATTTGCTTGGCAATTGTTGTTATCTTGTGATATGCCAATCAGATTTAGTTATTGCAGCAACATTTCAAAAATGACTGCATAATACTCAACATGTTACTATAGTGCTAGTGTTGTAATTTAAGATTAAACGATTTTCAAATCTTATGTGGTCTCATTTGATTACACGCTATAGTGTTACATTCTTTCAAAAGATTTTGGTTATTTCACTGTTCCTTTTTACCCACATGGAGTGTTGGACATCATTTTCGTCAAGGTGAAGGGTATAACTATATATATATAGATGAATGCGATCAAATGGAAAGTAAGAGGAAAGTTTGATATTCGAAACAGATATTAAGGATACACCATCGCCTCATGGCATCCCTACCCGCAAATATAGGTCTGTAGGCCTGTACTTCAATGCAGTATGAACCGATTCAAGGGGATTGCCAAGAAATTATGTGATTTATGTCATTAATTAAAGCACTTTTAAAGATTAACTAAAATGCCTGAGATAGCGCAAAATTCACGAAATATACACCCTAATTAATCATTCCAGCGCAAAAGAATAATTACCTGACGGTCACTACGGTGTATATGCTAGATAAATACTATGCAATTTTCAAGACTTCAGTTTGCATAACGACCAAGATATCAGCATTAAAAAAAATCATAACTGTTATTATGCAAGAATACGCAAGAACAGTGCATCTGAGAGCATTAATACTTCCGGGCCTTATTCTACTAACCAATGCTCTGAATCATTTAATGCAAGCTACAAGTCGCTAGCATTATCATTTGGAGAGCTAGTCACGATCAAATTTGAAACTTTGAATAATCACTATGACCTTGACCTTTAACCTTCAAACTTTCAGTGGTAATGCAAAGTAACTTGCCTCATTAATAAGTGCAATTTACGCATTGACAGTCATGAGCAAATTCAATATATTCAGTACCAAACTTAGTTCATGAAAATATTCATGCGATGAAAGTGCCAAGTGTTGCCTAATAATTATTATTAGGCAATGCCATTGCCAGTTTGGTACTGAATATTTTGAATTTGCTCATGACTCAATGAGTAAATTGCACTTATTAATGAGAGAAGTTATTTTTATTATGTGTTCTGAGTGAAAACACCTAAATATTCTATGGAATTATCACATTTCCTTCTAACACTCGGCAGCACATCATGCACATGGTTTACTCAACTCTTGAAATTATGAAAATTCATTAAATTCGTAATAATAATTTATTTATGCAATTAAATGCTTTAATTACCAGAATGACCTTGACATTCATGTTACCTCCGTCAAAATGTGGATTTAATAGGAACTGCATACCGGTACTCTAAATATTTCCTGCAAATTTTAACTCTTCAACTGGCACAACTATCGAGTTAACGTTTCAAAAAGTCATAATTACTATTATGCAAGATTACGCAAGAACGGCGCATCTAAGAGCAGTAGTAGTTCCATGCATTGTTGTACATATAATAATTGATGCTGCGAATAAAGGCCTGAGCCATAAAACTGTGAAAGTTGTAGTCCAAATAGTTAATAGTTGGGTCATAATTAATTAATTTATTGAACTATGGTTTAATTCTTGGAGATGTTAGTTTTGAGGATTTGTGGCTTTGTGAGTCAGATGCCTTGATTGCTCGACCAGGGGTCAGTCAATGTGAGCCTCTTCAATCTGTCCAGTGATTTATAGTTCGCCTCGTGAATATATTGCTTATCTCAGAATATAAATTTTCTATGAAATCATCCAAACACCACATACCACTATAGTTGGCTACACCTGGATAACATCATCTCACCAACGACCGTTGAATTGATGACGCTGTGCGGGAACTCATCACGTAAATTGCGGCGGGAATTTAATGTTCACGGGAAAAGGAGTCTTTAGAGTTGTATCCTTCATTGATGGTCAGCAGATGCTCCCTCTCCTCTGGCGATTCCTGACCACGATCCATGTTATGGATATCCTTAGTGTGTTTTGTAATAATTGGGATTGCGTGTATTACAATAATGTGTCAAGTATCCTCTGGTGTGGGTTAATAGATTGCTGTGATATCGTGCCTTGGTATAATTTATATTTAAATTATAAACCATAAACATATAAATAACTTCTAGCATTCATTCAGATTAACTAGCATTCGTCAGATATCATCAGCTGAATATATTTTAATCTTGTACCGTGTTCTAGAATCGAGACAGACCATGATCATGATGGCATTTTCTGCCTCTATTGGTTAATCGCAACCTTAATTTGCAGCAGCATGTGCTAACACAAACAGAGCCACAAGTAAAACCCTGTAATCGGTTTAATTAAACTCAATTATGCATATATGCACGTACATGTATAAGGTCAGGGGTGTTCATGAGTGCATGTGGCTGTTTGTCCATTCTGTCTTTCTCAGTCGATCTCCTCCGGGGAGAATTCGCCACGTGCATCTGCTGTCGTCATCGTCTGCTTGCAACGCTCGTTACAATGCATACTTTATGCACTACACAGACACACAAGTCATTATTATTCGCTTTGGCTTGTTTTCGCCGACTCTGGATGGTGAGCTGCAGATCCCGAGGGCTATTTTTGGCCTCCTTCGGCTGCATCAAAGGCTTCAGCTGCGAATAACACGCCGCGTGTGATGTTTCGGGGCCATCTTAAGCGCATTTTTTTTTTTTTTTTTTTTTTTTTNCCTGTCGGATTTCATGACGTCACTGCGTTGTCTCATGCATTTTATTCACTTTTCTTTTTCTTCCCAAATCCCAACGAAATTTCCCTTCGGTCGACGTTATACAGTCGTATATCACGTGCATAACTTTTTTCGCCCGCTTCCAGGCACGCGTTAATTAACCTACATTTTTCCGATCAATCAAACTCATAAAAGAGGAATACATACGAACATGCGTGTGTGTAGGCTTATTGTTGCTTCTCCAGGGCTCACTTCTTTCATCACTTTTCGTCATTGTTGTCTGGTGAGATTTAGGGTTGATGCCATCGCGATAACATTCACGTTTATCATTATACATGAGTAATCAATGTTTTTATCAACACGTCTATCGCATGTTAATGATTATCGCGGGAATCAAGTTCTCTTCCTCCGTTGCTCGCGGTGTTTTCGCATTGATTGTGCAAAAGGGCATCGCGGGTGCTGCAGCAGCAGCAGCAGCTCCAGGGTTGCACATCTCCAGGCACGCCGCTGCCGCTTCTCGTTCAATGTGTTGCTGCTGCGTTCGCTCAGCTCCTACTAGTACTCATTGCATGCATGGATGTCAAAGCAGCGCTATACCCTGACTGACGCCGCTCTAGAAGGGTTGCTCGGTGAGATATTGACGGCGACCCTATAGACACGGATGCTGCGGGCTTATTGTGCCTAACACAATCATCGCGTGGAGAAGTTCCAGCGAACAAGGGTGCGTGTGATGGCGTGCGTGCGTGCGTGCGTGCTGGGCTTAGCATGCACCGATAGTGGGTTTTCGAGGTTTCTATGCTGATCGCTGTTTTGTGTCTCTTGCAGAACGAGGCTGACATGAGGAGGAGGCAGCCGTGACAGACGGCGAAATGGGCTGCGCGATGAACAAGCACGCGGGCGGAGGCCACTCCGACTGCAGCCCGCAAGTGTTCCGTGTCTACAATGTCGATGACAACGGCCAAGAACGCACCGCGGGCAAGATCGAGATCAACGAGCACAGCCTGGTGCTGGTACAGAGGGGCAAGGAGCCCCTGCATTGGCCGCTCAGGAGCCTCCGTCGCTACGGCTTCGACGCCGAGCTCTTTTCGTTCGAGAGTGGGCGCCGCTGCCCGACTGGACCCGGCATCTACGCTTTCAAGTGCCATCGCGCTGAAGCCCTGTTTAACCTGCTACAGGAGTTCATAGTACGCGCCGGCCAGGAAGAGCAACGCCAGAGCAACCCGCTGGACGGCGGCGGCGGCTCAGACAGCGCCACGCGACCCAGGTCTCTGGTGGAGATCCAGGCCCCAGGACAGATGTCGCCCAGTCCTCTACATGAGTACATGAATGGCGAGATACGTCGAGCTCAACATCAGCATGAATACGTGAACACTGCCCTGTCCAGCAACAGTCCAGTGCATCACATAGTGGACAGTGGTGCAGTATCTCTCAGCATGCACCAACATTGCTTACCCTCAGTCCGCAAGAGCGAAGGACACGTCATCCAGTATGCTGAGCTGGATTTACCTCGTTCAGGGGAGGACGGCATCGCTGAGGACGGTGCCAGTGGGCCCTTACCCAACGGGCGTTGTGCTCTGGGGGCTGCAGCGTTCGGGGGTGGGGCGGATGATGAAGACGAGAACTGCCACGCCATGTACATCAACGTGCCTGCCACGGAAATCAAGCGACCCAGTTTAGCCTCCCTCCAGCAACCTCCCCGCCCCCCGCTTGATGATCCCCATAATTACGCCAATATCGGACTCCTTTCGACGTCGCGGTTAGCCGCCCCTCGGCTCAGAGAGCCGGCGTTGCAGCCGCCCAAAGTGCAGTACATTCAGTTGGACCTCAAAAACTCCAAGGAGAACCTCAACACGTCAGCAACGCCCGTTCCGAACTCACCCATCTCGGTGCACTCGGCGCCTGATTCTCCACTCCAACGCAAGACGGACAGTTATGCACTGATTGACTTTGACCGCACGCATGCTCTGCAGGCACGCAATGTCACCGAGGACGATGGCGTGCGCAAAACGCGCCACAACAGTAACATAGATGAACTGAACTGACTGACGATGCTGCATATCTCTCAGGCTGATTAAAAAGTCTTTCGTCTTTCATTCTGTATCGTAGCCTACTGCCTCCAATGCCTAATTCTCGTTCATCATATATACGAGGCCTTTACGAGGAGAGATGGAGGTGGTTCCGCTTGTTAGATTGGTTCAAACTGCTGCATCCTAATTCTGACCTCATTTGTCCAGTTTCAAAAAGGCTTTCATACAAACTATAGTAGTAATTAGTACATACCTGATTACCTGTACTCCTATTTGTCACAAATCTTCTCTCTCATCTTTTTTTTTTTTTTTTTTTTTTCTTTTTCTTTTTTTTTTTTTTTTCTTTTTTTTTTCGGGGGACCCTTCTAAAGGGAAAGATGGTGTTTGCCAGTTTTTGTGATGTTTTTTTTTTTTTGTTCAATGCTACAATTTTAGCTGTTCAGTGCTTGGATTTTCTCCTGTTGATTTATGGCGGTTTTGGTTCTTTTTATTTTTTTTTTTTCTTTTTAAGTTGTTTTTTTTTTTATATGATTAACTTTATAATTGTCATAGCTTTTTCTTCTATATTGAACAAATCTTGAATTTTTTCAATTTTAATTATTCTTCTTTTGAAGTTGAACCCACTTGAATTATCTTTTTTTTTTTTTTTTTTTTCTCTCTCTTTGGAGTTTGCCGTTTTATTTGTCTTTCTAATTGCATTATTATGTAATGGAAGCTTGTAATTTTATCACTCAAGCGTGTTCTGTTTGTGCTCTTGGAAGTTACTGTTCTGGTGATCATGCTTTTTCACTGCCGCCTAAACTCTGAAATGTTGTAAAAAAATCATCATTTCCTTTCCTCTCCTGTCTTTAACTCTCGAAATGACAAATGATAAAATTTCAATTGAATTATTGAATTAATCAATGTCAAAAACAAACAAAAATTGAATTATTCATTCAGGTATTTCTCCTTTTCTCCTTTTTATGATCAATTTATTCAGCACTTTTATATTATTTTATTTGTATTTCAATTCTAGAAACATCAGGATTAGTAATTTCAAGATTTTTATGATTTTATTCTAGCTTTGTGTTGTACTTTTTTTTTTTTAATCTTTTGTGTCAATCTGAGCTACCTACAGTATTTTTTGTTTGATCCTTTCCCCAATTCCGCTTTTCCGCTGTTAACTTATAGCCTCTCTGTAATAACTGAGTTCATTAATAAGTTGTCTCCATGCATGTGTTCATTTAATGTCATTAATTAATCTTGGGCTGATATAACTGCTCCATCTGATTGTACATTTTCTTGTAATATTTTCTAACTTATTCCCTCCATACAAAGCCAAATAGAATCGAATCGACGAATTTCCTACCAATAGGAAATTTAATTTAACCAACTTTTAACAATGAATGTGTGCTGTATATTTACTTGGGAAACCATAAATCCGTCTGGATTTGCTTCCCATGTAGAGTTATATCTCTTAGAATTGCATAATTGCCCAGCCATCGTTGTACAGATTGCAGATTTGCATGTTAGCTACTACTAGCTTTGCTTCCCATCGTATCACGTGACCCTCCGCATGCAATCACGTGAAAACACAGGCATGTGTTCATTGCTGTCAATGTATCGATCTCTTGTTCATTTAACATTGGAAAAACATGACACATTATTTTGACAACCTCTTGTTTCTTCTCTCATTTAATTATCTTTTATTAGCACTTAAGGGAAACAAAACACCTGTGTTTTTTTTTCTTATCACCTTCCGGGTATATTTAATTAAGGGCCTGGTTGCCTTGTTGTTTAACATGCAGCTTATACATGAGTACCTTCATATTACGTGTGCATATAATTTATGCCTATAGATCTGTTATCAGCAGCCGAGCACATTTCGTAGAAACCGCTAATCAAATGCTACACTTCCCTCGAAGTTCTGCTACTGACGTAATCTTGACTATCCAGGACGTGGCCACAAATGCATTTCTCTGAAAATTGCGTTGTGTTAAGTGACAGGTGTACTCAATTGGCATATTGTCTTCATTGTCTTCATTGCCTTAAACCGCACCACGAAATCGTCCAGTTTGTATTGGCATTTTTTAATAGTATGTTTTTTCGAGATTTTTTTCTTCAAAATATCGTTATGTGGAAGCCATGAGACTTTTATTTGTTTGCTTCAACGACCTGCTTCATGCACACACCTGTTGAATAGCACACGATACATACGCACTCGTGCATTAAATACACGCGTCGCGCCAACCACACCCGTCAAGAAGCAAAAAGAAACGGCAAGAGGCGCTCAGTTGTATTTATTATCACTCAACAATGCAACTGCATGTCTTACGGTTTGCATCGTTAAAGGAATAATGGTTAATCAATGTCCGAACGATTGTTCAGTTCGATGTAATTGGCCATTTGAAACTGGCAAAAGTCGAGCAGAACTCGTCAACATCAGGTGTGCGTCGATCGCACCTCATTCGCTTCCAACGTACTGCACAATGACATAGTGAGGGTGCAATGCTGGCGGACGTGTTGGGGTGGGGATCACATCCCATTAATAAGTGGAATGCATGTATAGTAATATGGAGACTGAATAAAATTATGACAGGATAGCAATTTGCAAATTCAATGACATTAAAATGTATGTTATGAATGATGTTGAGGAAAACGCTATAGAAACATGAAAAGAGAGATACTCACGAATCACCTAGCTTACAATGTTTTACAACCCTCTGGTTCGTGTATTATATTGCTGCGCCGCGGGTTTCTCATCCAGATAGCCAACGGGGCAATGGATGATATATCTACACGTACGTGCAGTGTCACATCACCTAGCCTCCTGCTTTTCATCCAAGTTCATCGATTCAATCACATCCATCGTATATAACTGCCATACTAGTATATAACTGATGCTTTGATGCAAAGGATTCAGTGGATTGCAATTAGTCATGCACTTCATGTATAGTTTAAAATTCTAATAAAATAATGTCAATGCTTTATATACATTATAGTGTGATTTATAAGTTCCCGAAATCGACATGGGGAAAACCACTTGATCTTTAAAACAAAGATATCGCAAATGCCCGATATGATGCTAAATTCGCAGAATATATACAACCTAATTAATCATTCCAGCGCCATATAATAATTTCCTGGTCTACTTTTCACGGTGTAAAAGAGACACAAACAGCGCATATTGAGCGCTTCTAATCGGTTTGGTTTACATAATTATTTACTTAGCACAATTAAGGCCATTCGCGGGGGAAAAAACCCGGTTGGTATATATGATAACACAAACGAATCGACTCCGTCGCCTCGATCCAATCGGAAAAGCATGATGAATAATTACTATCTTGAGTTATAATATTATAGTTTAATGACTTATCACAATACGTTTGAATTGATTAATTCTTAATAACATTAACAATAAAAACAGATACAAAACAAAAATATCGAGTTTTTGCCAATTTATGTGCCAATATATATGCAGTCAATTGCTTAGATTCAGGTTATTACTTTCTCACGGGTATATACTTTGCATAGCATTATCATTAATATTATGTTAATGCAATATGATTTTCATTCGATCAAGTGTGGGTTATGTGTAGTACACTTGTAAATGAGCAAGTTTGTGATTTGTTCAACATTCAATGGAATTGTGAATGCATCGATCAAACTTGTTTGTCACTCCAGGGCTTAGGGTGGGGGTTCACCCTGATCCCCAAGGGAGTGGGATATATGACGCTCTGACTACTAGTACTTGTCTATCTTAATTAATTAAGTTTTTTGAAGCCGCCGATAGCTCAAAAAAAAAAAAAAAAAAGACAAATTACTCTATAATAATTATGTCCTGACACCGAACCAAGGCCTGAATTTAAATTCCATTTTTACTTGTGTTGACCTTTAAGGAGGCCGTGGATTTAATTTATGTTCCAAACTTGTATTGGTATAACTATAACACCGTAGGGGCCTATAACTTTCGTGCAGACTGCGCGAGGGAGGCCTCCATCAGCCTCGCCTGTAAATCCGGCCTCATATTGTGTGGATATTAATCCAAACGTCATTCGATCTCAGGGTTTTTCGTCCCGTATAATGAATATATGTGGACCAATTATTGTGGGGTTTGTCCGTGGGGCCATAGATATGGAGGTTATCTTGTATATACACACAGATTCGACATCGCTCGTTGCCATGTATAATGGCAATGTAACACTGCCATCCGCTCACTCGATTATCGCAGATCCCGGTTGTGGCGAACTAAAAACGCTCAAATTTTGCACAAAATTAATTATTAATCTTTAATTTAGCAAATTTGGGTTGGGTTATAATTCGTGTGAAACTGCGACATTGACAATTAATGACAAATTTTTCACAATGGGGAGATGTCGGATCTGTCAGTACATGTACAAGCTAATCTCCATATCTATAGGTGGGGTCGTCTCCCTATCACGTGGCTATATACAGAGGGTCACAAGCAAAATATTTCTATTGAGTCGAGGGTTTGGGATCCTGTCGTCTCAATTAATGTTCAGCCCTTTATTCTATCAAATTCTGCCTATTTATATGTACGTATACGCGCACTACATACACATTCACAATAGTTGTAAAGCAACGAACAGAACATGGCTGGTCTCAAAAGTCTAAAATGACCGATCATCACCTATGGCATAGACCCCGAAGCCAGCCGGGAAAAGCCGACTAGCCAGCCGAAAAATATCTGAGCCGCCGCCGCCGAAATTTTACTGATCCGCCGAAAAAACAGTTGGCTCAGTCGCCGCCGAAAATCCATCGGTTAGCCACATTTCTATCGAGAGATTTGGCAGGAAATAAGATCATGATTTATATAATTTGACATAGTAAACTGTCTATATATGCTGCCCTTTAGTACGAGCACCAAAGGCGGAATCGTGACTTCAGTAGAAATGCATATACATGTATTATAGGTTCGGAAAAAAAAAAAAAAAAAAAAAAAAAAAGTTTCTACCGATCGATATTAAGATGAAGCCTCGCTGCCACAACACAAGAATCGCAAATGAGGAACATAATTCTAGCTCTTCCATTTTGGAAGAGGCAGGCTGTGACTTTCCAAATATTTCAAAGCCAGCCCCGGAAAGTATCTTCTAAGTATATCATGATCATTTCATTCATTTGTGCTAAATAAAAGAATATAATATATTCTTTTATTGTTAATTCTCAATTATTGTTAATTCTCAATGGTAAATTCGTCCTTCGATCAATTTCACAGGATCAATAACACATCGTCATTTTCTATATTTTTTAGTAATAATTGCCGATCAATAGATAAATGTGTGGGTTTTGTTTGTTTGTTTTGCCTTTTCCTCACTTTTCATCAATATAAAGACGGCTGACCGGCTTGCCAGCCGAAAAAGGCCTCAGCCATCCACAAATCAATTGGCTGGCTAGCTTCGGGGTATGGCACGTACATGACATCAAAGGGTGCCGGTTTTGTTTGATCTATGGTGTAGGATAGGACTGGTGTCCATCCTGTCCAGAGATGATTCCCGGACCGATTGGCATACAATTAAAGGCTCTCTTAATTGGAGCAGGACGACGTTCGGCCTCTAAATTGGTCTAACTCCGCGCACAAGACGTTCTCATTAAAGTCTCGATCAAGAATGTGATAATATAATTACTGTTTGCGTAAGCGAACTATGATAACTAATAAGGCAGAGAAACCTCGAATAAATTAAGCATGATGAGCCTTGATTGATTCAGTTGAAGAATTGATTCCGACACCCGCATAACATCCGTCGTAAATAAGTTGGCCTACCTTACAGTTTCAGATCATGAACAACCTTTCCAGAACTCCAGAAGGCTTTTAGGATAATTAAACCTGGGCATTATATAGGCCATTGGTCGCCCCAATAAAATGAGTCATGATATGACCCGAGTATGAAGAATACCCTTGCTTTTGCAGGCTTTTTTTTTTCTCGGATAACGGGGTTTTTGGTTTGAATGCCATGAGGTGGGATACTAAACCAGGCCAGCTAAACTGACTCATCTTATCAAGGCTAATTCGATATAATTATGTTCAGTTTAAAGGGGTAAAGGGGTAAGAGCCGATACAATTATAAAAAAATATACTGTCATAATATTATACTATCATATGCACATATAGGATGATATAATTATATTCTCATATGCTAAAATACCCGGTAGCTAAATAGAGGATATCATGGTATACCATCATATACAGGGTGATTATTTATTTATTTATTTATTTTGTCTATTAGCAGTACATGAGGAATTTCCAATGTTGCGTAAGATGTTGCAAAAATGTCCTTAACTTTCAAACCTCGCATCTGCAGTAAGTGAAAATCACATTAAAAATGTCAATTATTGATTCCACATAATTAATTTAGAAATTATTCCGCGGAGGTTTTCGAAAGAAACCCCACGGATAAAAATATTCTAATCAAGAACCTGTTCACAATGAATACATGTACATGTATGTTGTATAATATATTGTATATTAACTAGTAGTACATGTACTGAGAGGTCAGAGACGAAACAAGACATGTTCCCGACCATCATTGATACATATATCGAACGTTGGTGACGGAACTAGAATATTCTTCTGTTTTAAAGCGACCTTAGCTCTTTCCTTCCGTCCCTGAAGTCTTCAAGAATGGATGTCTTGTACACATGTACATAAATATACACACGAGTCTCTCTAATGCTCATCAGTTTCCTTTCATCTTCTGTTCTGTTCCTCACAATACCGTGCTGTCTCAACTTGTCCTGATTGTCATTAATCCCAAGAATATAAGTCTCATTTATCATTTATTCGTGTAGCAACAGGTTCAAAATTATGTCCACGTGAAGAAATAATACCACAGAATACCAAAAATTCAGAATGAATCCATTTTATTCACATAATATTCAATCATTCTTCATATGGTGAGCAATCCAATACATAATTGAAAATGCGTTTCACATTGAGAAGAAAAAAACAAAATGCTGCCATAAACAAAGGTCACAAACAGACGACGAAAATTGTTCATTTGACTTTCTTCTGTTGCCTCAGTCTGTAGATGTCATGAGCGGGAGGAGCGAGGATGCCGTCTTCCTCATCGCTGTCCTCATTGCCTCCTCCTCCTCCTCCATCGGTCGCTTTCCTCTTGCGTCCGGACGCTATGTCAAGCGAAAACTGAGTTCCAGGGTCCACGACTGGTGTTGACACTCCGTTCTCCACGTGCGGCATCTCTGTTGAAGAAAAAAAAGTTATTTTCAGAAGAAAAAAAAAAGAAAAAAAGGAGAAGAAAAAAAACCCACTCACCGTCAGGAATGGTCAGATTTGCCATAAAATCAATAAATTTATCAATGATGACAAATGGACCCTGTAGATGTTGAAAATATTTATTTAACAAATTTTAAAATAATCAACAGGCATAATACTCTCACGTTAAATGAGCCAGGTGGAGGTAGTTTAGTCATCAGATCAGCAGCAGCGGGGGGCGGGGGGAAAACACCGCCTTCCACGGGGTGAACACCGGGGGCTGAGGGGAAGACAGCAGTTAAAGCACACAATGAAAGTAGTCATTGTGTAGAGTACTTGAAGATTTCTTGGGTTTATAAGGGATCATCTGGTTGATATCTGGCATTGGGTACTTGGGTCTGTTCTCCACTTCTGCCGCCACATCCATCTGCGCCACTGGTTTGGACAGTGGATCCATGAGACCAGCGGGAAGCACGCTGCTGCCCAGGTACTTGGAGGCTAATTCCTGGGGAGTAGAGATATATTAATTAATGGGAGGCTGGTGACAGGAAGACGAACCTTGTAACCAATGGACCTCAATTCACCCACAGAGCAAGGGTAGAGGTCAAGATACCTGTAGCGGTCAATCAGCATAGCTGTTTCTTTGCCTTCAAATTCCTAAAAAGGATTCATAATTTTTTAAATTAATATTTTCATTTAGTGATTTCCCAGCGTAATTACATCTCCAAATGCAGCCACTCGTCTTCTCTCCACTTTCAAAATACTCGCCAAGTCACCAACTTCCGATTCAAACTCCAGAAACAAATTCCAAATTTCACTGAAAAAACATGACAGTTAGTAAAAAATATCCAATTACAGACATTGAATGCTCACTGAGATTTCTCCATTGGCAATTGTCCTGAACCAAGTACACGCTCAAACAGTACTCGTGTATTATTATCCTCTGTGAGAGAAATCAAGTTAAGAGATTAAACCAAAAATAAATTAAGATCTCACCATTAATATGTGACATGTAATTGACGTATGCAAGAATATATTCTGGGTGACCACCATATTTCTTCAAACCAAGTTCAAAGATCTTAAAAGCCACAGTTTTGTCCTGAGAGAGAAAAAAACGGCTGAATTGAGACACATCATACACTAAAATGGTTGAGCCCCTGACCTTTGTGCTATAGTACTCCATCATAGCAGCAGCAACAAAAACGTGAAAGCGGGATCTGGCATCCTCCCTCCCCATCTTAAAAACCCCACGGGCGGCTTTAATGCCCTCGGCCCGTCGAGCAAACTTCATGTACTGCACGTAAACCTGGAAGAACAAAAATTATGAATTGACGGAACAAAAATTAGATTGCCGTACAAGAGTAGGGTCCAGATCTGTCATTGCAATCAATCGCTTGTAAATATTGTGAACTTTCTCAAACTTCAATCGGCTCTAAAAAAAAAGAAAGATAAGATAACTCAGGTATCTCACTGCAAGTTAAACCTCACCTCTTCGAAATCAGCATAGGCAAAGTAAATCAGCATATTACACTTCAAAGTGGCAGTGATAGCTCGCTCATACATAGCGGCTGCTTCATCCGCGAATAACTTTCCTGAATTAGCCGCCTACCAGATGAATAAAGCAATAATATACTGTATGAGGAGTAAAACAGCGTGGCTCACCCCTTTGTCAGTGAGTAGTTTGCTGGAATGCTCAAGATAAGCCGCAGCCTCCACCCAAATATCTGGATGATGACCCAGACAGAGGAGGCACTGCTCGTACGCAAACATCACTCTTTTGGCCATGGTGGCATGGTCCTCCGTCCTCAGAGGATTATTCTTTTCCCAAGCGATGTACTTCTTCCACAGCTCAACCTGTTTGCTTTCATCTGGGTTGTTCTGTGGAGGGATGGACGGGGCGTTGCGGTTGAGACCCTTGGTAACCGCTTCGTATTCTTTGGTCACCCTGCGAGCATTCATGTAATCACGGCCGCGATCTTCCTGCATCTTCTTTGCAATGAGCGGATTGATGCTCTATGGACGGATTGTTAATTCCCAACCATCATCCACAAAATCTCCCTCACCGTCTCAAATGCACAATATTCCCTCCAGAGCGCTTCTATGTTCAACATTGGATTCACAGCACCACGCTGGTAAACCTTCCGCACGGCTGTGATTCTTTGGTTTTCGGCATATGACCCAACAGCTTCACTGAAGTATGAAATTATTCAAAATTACATTAATCCTTATAACGTTAAAATGCCTACGTACACTGATTTCAGAAAAGAAATATAATCCACCCAGATTGGATAAGACATGATATCCATGCCAATTTTATCCAAAGCAAAGTCATAGGCCTGAGCCATCTTCTCTCTATAAAATAAGACAATGGAAATATGAGTTGCACAGAGAAACTGTTTTTTCTGGGTACAATATTAGGATCTACCTGTACGATGGCAGTGAGCCTTTTGTCTCTTTGATGTAATGCAGGTAGGTCTTCCATAAATCAATATTCAAAACTTTCATCAAGCATCGTTGAAAAAGCTGAAAAAAAAAACCCTCTGAGTTATCCAACATATAATTCACATCAATGATCTCACCTTCTCAACTTTCTCATAATTTCTGCTTTTCATCTGAATAAAATTTAACAAAAACACAAATGAAAACAATATTGAAAAAAACAGGTTCTTCCTGAGTTGAATGTTCTGATACGTTCCATGTTCATAATCTGGATAAAAGTATATTCAATTAATAATTAAAATCTATGACGTACTTTTTTTTCTTCTGAAGAAATAATGAGTAGTACCTGATTTGCCATCCTTCTATTTTGTGATGTCCAATTTCACCAAAATCGAGCAAAAACCTTGGGAATCCAGACTGCATTGCGAATACTTGAGATTCAATGCATTCCAATCAGGCACCAACGCTCTTTGATCATTCCCCACCATGTCTCGAGAGCATTTGGGTCTCATTTAGCACCATTATCTTGTCGGTAAATTGTCTGTATACGGAATATCCACCCAAATTGGTAATAAGGTTCTGATAAATAAATGCAAGAGATATAACTACGACGGTACTTTTTACATTATACAATGTATTCTGAAGACACCTGCGCCGAAAGATGCGTGTGTATACTGTACTCCAAGAGATGAATCCCTGACGTGATTCCTCCTTTGAACGGCCAACTACGTTCCTTGGTTACTGTGTACAAGCAAACACTGCGTCACTCCATCACTACCATCAGTCATTGTGGTGTAGCACACGGGTGCCACGGTGTTCAGAGGAGGGTCGGTTTCCTCGTGGCTCCCATCTACTGCATGCAGTGTCTTTGCTAAACATAACTTGTTATTTCATGCACTGTCATTGCAAGCGGTTTCAGTGTTTTGCATACATTGTACATCGTTGATGCAAGAGAACAGTTCTGAAATCCGGTCAAGGTATCAAGTCCTTTTAGTGTACACGTGTATCTGTTTCAAGTATGCACGAAACTGTGAATCTAAGAGATCAGTCTTGGCTGAGAGTGCACATACTCTAGTATAATAGGGTGGACAAAAGTGACATCACGGAAGCTGGCGAATTCCTTATGTAAGTGTGTGGATAAAAGCAACGTGAAGAATGACGCCATTTTCGAAATTGGGGTGGAATTCCCTGATGGAGACAAATAAGTGAAATGATTTAAAGAGAGGCTTCACTGGGGATGGAATGACGTCATCAGTTTTTCAAGCTTGTAGTTGATGTCTTTGCGTCATATCAACCATTGTTCAACCATGGATGGTTCAACAACACCTTGCCCCGTAACCGTATGCCCCATTTCTCTCAACCAATTGTTCTGATTGGAAAGTCAAACTTCAGTTCCTTCGCTACGGGAAGGTCAGCTTCCGAGCAATCTCCTTTCTCTCCACGAAGCATTTTTTCTTCCCCCAAGCGAAAGTAACGTATTAGTACAAGCCAAAGCCATGCACTGTAAACACGGCATGACCCGAGGCCCTTGAAACGCCTTCTCCTTTATAATTACATGGCAACAGTCATGGCAACGGGCGGTAGAAATTGACTGGATATCTCACTTGAAAGACTTTGAAGGACCCCTCGGTTTGTGGCAATAATTTTAATACTTGGAAAGATCTATGCAACATTGTGAGCGTTCCGACTTGCGAACCTTCCTAGTATACATGCACATTTGAATGGATTTTTATTTTCCATCTGGCAAATCATTTTATACATTTTTCGGCTAGGTGTGTTGTGGTTAGCCATGGACACGGAATTATTGGAGGCCAGGCCATTACATGATATACATCCACAAAATTATACATCGTTAAATCCTCATTTTTGGAGCAGATCATGACAGATTATTATAGTTTGTTTGGTTTTTTTTTTTACCAGGACTTAGATTTCTCCTCTATTTCGATCCGAATTGCGTCTATTGATTATTGAATACCGCGCAAATAAAAGGGACGTTATGACCTTTCTCTATGTAGAGAACGTTATGATTAACTGGATGCAGCTGCTTCATAATGCATGATATCTTATCAATTAGTCTGAGATTAATTTTCTGGGAGCCGGACAACATAGCGCAAAGAAAAAATATATATAAAAAGACAAAAAAAAAAACAAACAAAACACATGAAATGGATATTAAAATTTGAGATGTAATGCTTATCTGTTTTGATCATATGTTTATCTTCTATTTTTTTCAGCCAGCTCGAACCTCTTAATTATTACCTCTAATAGTCCAGTCAAAATAAGATTCAAGGTAGACATAATCGCAAAACAAACTGTT
>KB307198.1:472799-490402 GCA_000328365.1 Capitella teleta
TTCGGTAAGGTGTTACTAATTACAATTGCGGAAACGTGCGGCCGGAGAAAATTTTAGTCGATATTGTCGTGCAATATAATATTATCAAAGTTCAGATTATTGAAAGCCGATTGCAATTTAAATGTTCATTATTAATATAATTCAAGTTGTGGATTGCTTCTGCGTGGGAACATATCAAATTGTGTTTTTATTTCTCAATTCCACATTGCGATTTATGAACAATAAATACCGTAGCTATTGCATATTGCTTGAAGCACCCTTACATGATTGCATGTTGTAATAAATGTGTAACTTTTGGCAATGAAAACCTCACAAACAATACATAACACTATGCTCAGTGCCAGACAATATATTACGTAAATTGTTACATTTTCATTTTCATCATCATTATCATTACCCCATTCGATGCCAATGCTTAGGTCATTCGCGCAGTTTAATCCTCGAAATATATCTCAGGCTATAGAGAGCTCTGCAACCCTTGATTCTTATAACTGCAGTGAGCCGAACTATGCACTCATTTATAGAAAGACTTGACCACTGATAGCAAAAACTCAGACGCAGGACTGCTGTCGATCATGATAGGCTTTCACTAGGAATTTTCAATCTTCCAGCCCCACTCTGAAGCATTGCCGTGCATCCTCGTCATCCCTGTCCTTGGATGTGTATGTGGAGGCTATAGAATTCTGCCACTGAAGCTGTGGGCGGCAAACACTGTGGCGTACAAGGAATGTACTGGAGAAGACTTTGAAGCAAAACTGTTCTTCATGTCTGGTTGTTTTGATATGATCACCAGGCTGGCCGCAATAAAGTGTAACAGAAGCCTCTCCAGCAGAGCAAACATCATTGTAGCTGGAGGCTTTAGAGAAAAACCTCAGCCAGATCACAGAGTGTTTGATGTGTCATGATGAATTTAAAGGATACCCCCTTCCCTATGCTATAAAGTGCTGAAGTGCTATCACAACCGAGAATTGCATGGCAGAAGCTGTGATTTGCCATACCCTCAAGTCCTCCTTGGTTGGCTGGCTGACAGCTTGTCGATTTAAGTTGAATGGGATTGATGATAGAGGGATTGTGATGACATAGCAGCACCGTTAGGTCGATTACTATGACTTCCGTGATGATCCGTCGCTTTAGCATGATTTGTTTCTTTCGTTCGATAAGAAATCTTCTTTTTCTCACTTCTACGAGCATTTCGTAGGTAAAGTGCGCAGCGGTTGTTGAAGCAATTACAAACTATGCTGTGTTAGGGGGTTGATTGGAATCGAATCCAACCGTTTCCCAATGACATCTGCTAGTACTGCATGGTTTTATGACCTTACGCATCATATCTGGATATTCGAACAAAGTAGGAGCACAATGCGTGTTGAAATACTTCAGCAGAGGTTTCGTAGCTATTCACGGTTAAGTGAATGAGTGATGGGGTTTTACGGCTCCACCCAATCCGATCGGATGATACAGGCGCCAGTATTCACGGTTAAAGTATTTCACTGAAATAGTTGCTCTGGCGGCGGGCGTGAGGACTGCTCCAATCGTCTAGAAGCTAGTGTGTCCTAAATACGCTCATTCCTCTTATTCGCTTCTGTATAATTATGCTCACGCCATTTTGCTCCGAGGGGTCAAAGTTGACAGAAGAGCCTGTTGTCAAACATGTCGAATTGTTTCTAAAAGTTCGATCTAAGAAAGGTTTCCCACTTCTGCTTTCGATAGATTACAAATAATCTTTGTATTCTGCATACTGCCATAGTCAGTCACAGTAGCACACAGCGCCCGCCAGCCTGCCTTGGTGTGGAATTTGATAGTACATGTACTACAGAGCCACCGAATATAAATGAAGAATTACTATTAAAATTCAAGATGCCTGGCCAATCGGCACCTCAACATGATACACGTAGACCTCGATCTTCCCTGGCGGTTTCGGATTGCATTCAGGTGGTTTAGTGGATTAAGCTACCGAGCGCCCGGGATTTTGAGCCAGGTTAATCATACTTGGACCTCATAATTGAACTGGAATTGGTTAGAAACCTGATAATGAATGAACAGTATATTTTTATAACCATTTTGACACTTTCGGATATTTTTGCACCTGTGATTAATTAGACCCTAACGGAAACGTCACAGGTGCGCATAATGAGCCATGTCATAACATGTCTCACTTTGCCGCGTCGAGTTCTTCATTTTGATACGTTACATGACTATGTTTGAAATTTGAAAGGTAAAGTAACTTTTGATCTAATCTGATCTAATGATACTAAACAGTTGTACTAATTAACTATAATATTTACCTATCTTTCAACAAACAGATTCGAGTGATTTGGGAAATTTTCATGGGGCAACTCCGCATCTAGTAGATTAAAAATTAGTTACGATGCTAGGATCTCAAGGCCAAACCTTGCATTGATTAGCCTATATAACCTATAGGTGCTACAAATCTTTCTTTAATCAATTGAGTATTTAATTAGGCAGTTTTTAAAGCATATAGCACTTATCTAGCTGGTATAATTTATGAATGAGTAAAATTAACCAATCCTCTTTAAGTCTTTCAAAATTCGTCAAAATACCTTCGTTTTGGGATGGATTTCTGTCACAAATTCCTAGTTACCAAAGACATAAGAGAAATAAAACTTTTTCTGCAGTAGCAACCATTAATGTGGAGTATGGGGAGAAGATAAAATACCGAGAATATATTTATTATGTGCCTATATATTACAAATACCAAAATCCCCCGTTTCTGTCCCATTGGCATCACTAATTATCAATTTTGATCTTGTTCCACCAATGAGATTCACTGAAGACTCTTAGTATGTTATGCGCTGTGTCATTCCCCACAATATACACTATAGATACCATTTGTGTTGCGATTATGTCTAGGTTGACTCCCAAATTGCTAAATTGACTGGACTATAAGATAACTTACAGTAATAGAACTATACAATGTAAATCTGCCCCTTGCATCCTATGAAGGCTGCTGCATGGTAAGCATATTCAGTAGTAATGAACCATGTACCGCATGAAGCTGAGCCCTAGTTTACAACTTAACTACGGTGTAACGGTGAACTACGCTGACATGAGCAAAGTTTCCCTCCAAAGAACATCAATAAAACAAATTACAGGTTCCCATTCCTATAATTTCTCATATCACTCCAATTGATGATTCTATGAAATGTAACCTGGCGTAGTTTGAATACATGTACTACCCATCGGTAATGGACTTGATCAAACTTGATCAAATGCACAAAAAGCAGGCATTGACTAGATGTGTAACAGATCAAACAATGAAATTGTGCAGTTAAATGAGCCTTAAATCGAGGAGTGCACGGACATGTTAGGGATAACGGAAATCCGGCCCTTGATATCCTATATATTCAGATAATACACAGTAGGCAACATATTGCAGGACACATATTCAGTCTTTCGCATGATTTATTTTCCTACCCCATATTACATGTATTGCTAAACGTTTACTACTGTGGCACATTTATATCAATATATAATACCTATATATTACTTCTATTCCGTGCGTAAGTACTGTCATTCTTGTCACTTCCTCAAACATAATCCAATACAATACACAATATACCGTAATCACGGTAAAGCAATTTGCACAATCAAAGTTCAGTTCGCCAAACTCTCAGAACTCTTAAGTGAGCTGTTGAAAGGTTCAGTCTCTGTTCAGTACATGTTTAGGGCACGCTCCAGCCATAGCACAATTCCTTGGAAGCCATGTACATGATATTGAAAATAAACTCCTCTTCAGTGTGAAGATTTGAATAAATAAGTGATTCTTAATGACAAATTTGGTGATACTTATTAAGAATTTATGAGTGGCCTCATATCAGTGTAGAGCACTCTTCACACATTTCCATATGATTCCATGGCTATACCATACAAAAATGATACAATTGATCAATCACTGCTTAGCTCAGCACCATGCAAGCTCAAACCAATCAATTGTTGATAATAATCATAAAATACAATTATTTCTCAACACGCTAAACCTGGTAGAGCAATAAAAATGAAAGGAAAAAATTCAGGTTATGTGTTAGGCTATTAGCATGAACAGTTCTACCACGTCATACTATCAATCCTCAAGACCTCAATCGTTGTTCCTGTCCCAAAAAAAACATGTCCAAAGGAATTCAACGACTTCCGACCTGTGGCACTGACCTCTGTTGCAATGAAATACATGGAGGATGGATGCTTTGCAGTTCGTGTATAATGTATGTTGACTTCAGCTCAGCGTTTAACACCATGTGACATAGTAAGCTTGTCAGCAAACTGGATGGACTGGACGTCTGCACACCTCTTCGCCAATGGATCCTGCACTATATGGGGGTCTATACCTGACTTAACTGAGGAACCAGAAACAACAAGTGCGGATCAATGACACGCACTCTGATGCCATCACTACCAACATCGGTGCCCCTTAAGGATGTGCCCTGTCTCCGGTTCTGTTCACAATCTACACTGACAGTCACAGGGCGACAAACCCAACCACAAGGATTATAAAGTATGCAGATGACACTGCTATACTGGGTCTGATGAAAGAGGGCCAAGACAAAGGGAGCTACCGTAAAACAATCAAGTAGTTCACAGAATGAGATGGGCTACAACTGAGTGTGAAGAAAACAAAAGAGATGGTTACAAACTTTTCAAAAGAAGATCGCCAACTGCAGCCGTTAAAGAGAAAGAATAAAGAGATCGAAACAATGACATTGTACAAGTACCTTGGCACGACCATCACACAGGACCTGACGTGGAATGAAAATGTTAACAGCGTCTGTTCAAGGGCATGGACGAAGATCTTATATACAAGCAAATGCTGAGACAATTTAACATCAACGATAGAATAACATTGACATTTTACTGAAGTGGTATTGAAATTTGAAAGTATGATACAATCTGGAATTGCTATTTGGGAACAAAGACTTACTCAACAGAGCAAAAAGAAAATAGAGAGAATCATCAGAGTGGGATCCAAAATAACAAACACACAACATGAGTCATTCACATCACTCTTGAATGGATGTACAAAACGGCTCACTCGCAACATCATCGATGACCCTTCTCATCCTCCAAATCACCAATTCAGAGAGCTGCCATCTGGGAGGAGGTATGCCACTACGCGAACAATTTAAAGACTCTTTCGTGCTTCATGCCATCACCAATGTCAAAGTTAACTAAAATATAATAAAAATAATAAATAATTTTCATGCATAGTTGAATGCTTTGCCTGTGATTGGGTAAAGCTGTCTCTACTAATTACTTGACTCGGAGCGTCCAATCAGCGTCATTCACACCTTTGTCGAAATCGACAGCCAGTGGTTCTCGCCGTAACTCCCGAATCCTATTCGCGCATTCAATAGGTATGAAAACAAAGATATACAGCCTCATTCACTGTGTTCCTTTGTGGTCAGCATTGTTTAGAGACATACAAGGATTACAGAAACCCACAAAGCGTTTGTGATCTTTTTAAATCGCCAATATCAGAGAAAATATTAAAGGCACCCAAAACTTCAAACGGGGATGGATACTAGGTATATTAATGAGCAAAGAGCAGTGTTGGATCATCATTGCGACTCTGCATGTACACTCGTCATCATGGCTGGGAAGAGAAAACTCAACTCAACTCATTTTATTTCCATGCTTGATCCATGTTACTATATCTCGAAGGCTGTATAACTCAAAGTGATTTTGACGATCCCTTGAAATTCGACATATCGAATAAACGCACCCTCCCAAAAAACCACACAGTTGCATACCACACCATCTTCAAACAATGGATCTATATGTGTAAATGCTCACAACCACGCAGCTATTTTCAACAAGCACAATGCTCACTCTGGCCCTCTAACTGTTAGAGCACAGAGCAAGCATGAAGGCAGTGTCAATTTTAAATGATGCATTTGTAGAAAGAAAAAAATTGACTTTGATCAGGGGCAGTATTCACAATGATTCTTAACACTTAGCTAAGCCAATTCCTGAGTCTAGGAATTTACTACACTTAAGTTTACTCATAAATGGTTCATGGTGATATTTAAAACCAAAAATGGTGTATTTCAGACTTTCAGAGAAAGTATTCTTTAAAATTACTGTTTTATGACTGAAGCTCTCTGAACTCCTGAGAGAATTCTTAACTCCTGAGTGCCCTATGGACTTTTAGAGTTAAGACCTGTTTAACATGGCATTCTCAGAGTTGAGAATCGATTATAAGAATTTACACTTAAAGAGTGACCACTCTTTAAGGTCACTCTATAAGTGTAAATTAGGAATAAATTTTTAAACCTTGAGCCTGAGAATCAATGTGAATACCGCCCTATAAAGAAAGAACCTCCACACATTGGATGTATAACCAATACTATATGGTAGCACAACAGCATTCATTCCATATGTGACTCCCCATGATGAAATCAGTCTAAAGTTGCTAAATAAAATTTCTGATCTTTTGGTATGTTCATAAAGAGCTGCCAATTACCTTTAATACGATGCAAAAAAAAGTTAACTACCTCATCTAGTTAAGAAGTTATGAGCATTTGAACCATTTGACCATAGTGATGTCAAAATGCGATTCAATTTTCATCACACACGTGAGTTGCCATGGTAACGGAGCATCTTTCAGAGTTCACATCATAACCCAAACTGTGACCTGTTGTAAATGCCTTCCATTTGCTACACTTGTAAACACAGAATCTCGTGAAAACTATAATAGAAAGCTTTGTTCCCACTCTTTACAGAGATACCTTTTATTGAAAAATTAAATATGGGTATGCACCCATATTAAGCACTTAAAACAATCACTAATGAACATTTCCTCATCAAAATAATTCATGCTTACTACAGGTCAAACAGGGGCCTATTAAAATTGAAATTAAACCAGTTTAGTGTTGTTGCATTGAAGTTAAGATGTTGATCTACCGGAATACAAAGAAACCTGAAAGTTGAAAAGTTTTCGTCTCAGGCGGTTTTATGACTTTTATCACTATATATCTCTTATGTTCAGTGCGAGTTTAGACCGATTTCGTTGTGGCGGGTCACATATGATATGATGCACCAATAGTTCCACCAGTAAGTATATCTGTTACATCAGTCAAAAATGATTTGATCCTGTGAAGTGAAATTGTTTTAGCCATTGAGGCTATGAATAACCTTGTCGCAAAAATTTCCATTTCAACAGTACTTAATGCCTAGTTTTCTAACTAAATCTACAATCATGCACGCATCTCGTATCCATTCATACATCAAAGACAATCATGGCCTACTCATCAGTCATCACACACGCCCCTTGTTTTTCATTTTCTAAAATATTCCTCAATTGAAGTTCATTAAAGCAAAGTTAAAAAAAACTCCTGATGAGTTTTCTGACCCATTTTTGAACGTGAAACATGGAAGAAAAGAACACAACTCAGTGAAGAACACCAAACACGAGTAAAAAGGCGTTAACACAGTGCTGTTGCATTGAAATTGGGTGTTTTATGTATCAGAACACCAAATAAATTCAGCACAATTCAGTAAATAGGAAAATGAAGTGTAAGTCTAGCATGCCCAGGCGCAGATCCAATACAAATTTTGCATTTTAAAATATAGATAAAGTATTGTTAGAATGGTTGGATGATGCACTTAGGAATGCTGAAGATACAGTTGAAGATAGTAAACTTATCTGAAGGACAAAAGCATTAACCTCATGTTCTATGTAGATCTTCCAATAACGACCAGCGTTGGGAAACTGCGTCACCACTCGTTCGTATGTACTGCGGGCTTCTTCAAGGGTCTTTGACTGGAAAATGAGTTAGAAGTTTATATGATGTCAAGGAGACATTGGAGAACTCTCACCTGAGCATCTCTGATGAGAACACTCCATGCTTCTAAGTCGTAAGGGTGATCGGTGATCCGTTTTTCAGCTTTAACAACTTTATCGGGTATGTAGCCAACTTCCTGCGCAGAGCCAAAGAGGAAGAACATGCTTTCAACACCGTAACAAACAAAACAATGTTCTAATAATGATTTATTGGAAGAATAAGAAATCAGGCAATGTTAAGAAAAAATTTATTTGAATGAGAAAACAAATGATGGATAATCAAAACGTGTTATTTTCTATGCAAGAAATTGAGAAATGTTGTTATACCTCCGGTGGGGCTGGTCTCTGTGACGCCATGGCAACGCGATTCAGTCTTCTTGGCTCACCAACATTAAATCACTTCAAAATCTGAAGATTAACAAATAACAAAAACATGGAGGAATCCATAATTTTATTCTAATAACATGCCATAAAATTTAACCTGTGTTGTCACTTATCAGAATGATTTAGTTCATTAGAGCAACTCAAGTTCTCTGCTTCACAAAGAATTAATTTAAGGCAAGGCGAATATTTGTGTTCTTTATTCATTGAATAGTGGGGTGCCGCCGAAGCTTCATTATTCGTGTTTTTAACCTAAATATTTGACTCAAATAGTGGAAAAACCGTTTTCAGCAATTAATCCATATCATGTCTTCAAAACCTGTTAAAACAATCTTAATAGTCCACAGAGATAACTCTCAAGGGCATGTTAAGACAAAGACCATGTCAATTATCATGAAATGAAATCTTACAATCCCCCCATCCCATTGTTACTGCTGACATGCATAGATAGGAAGTTGATTAAAACAAGGAATGTGATTCCTTCCCCATGTTTACAAGGGATTTTTGTGGAATATGCGTCTACATACAGTGAAACTTACATGCTCTCAGCCTCTGCCTTAGCGCACTGCACGTAAAACCAAGACAATACGGTATTTGTTTCTTGCTTTGATTATATAGTAACTATAATCTCTCTAATCCATTAGGTCTACTCGTGCATGAAATTAGTATGATGAAATATCACAAAGAGTTGATCATTGATTTTAATGGCAAAAACGGAGCAGCTTAGGCTATCATGGGGATGAGGTAAGTACATCAATGTATATAGCAGTAATTCACCAGTGACAGTGCATGAACTGGTACATGACTGTGCTTATCCTCTTGTAAAGTTAATATAAAGCTCTAACATATCCTGCACTGTTCTATAACATAAAATTCTAATAAGAAAGAGTTGTCATTGTTGGGAAAAAAAATATATATTTTACCATCACAACTATTCGTATTCGAGTTCGGCAAATAGTAACCACCCGAATATTCGTTATTCGGATTATTTCACTATTCGCCCAGCCTTACAAAGAATGAAAGATTTAAATCAAAATTAAATTAATTCAAAAATATATAGACTACTAACAGTGCACTAATAGGCATTCACATTGGCCCATAATGTAACGATTTCAAGTGAAAGCAAAAACTGGGAGCTCTTCAGAGTATACTAATAAAAGCGAAGCCAACAATTCCGCAGGTGCATGACAACTGAACTTCAACTTCCAACTCGCAGTTCGTGAGCGTTCAGGCCAATCAGGGTTCACTTTCAGTCTTCAGAGTGAGAGACCGGTTTCAAGTCTGTTGTTAGACCGAAAACAAAATACAAACGAAATAATACCTTGGCGGTTCAGATTTATTACGAAACAGATGTCTCTGTATAGGTTATGTATAATGCGCAATCATAAATTACGCGGTGCAAGCAGATGAAGGAGTCCGTTGATATTAAATAGCACCACAAGTTAAACACACAAAATCCGATAAATATGGAAACCGGAAATGGTTAAACTAAATGTCGAACGAACAGCAAATTGTGCGTGAGGCTATTCTACTATCGTTTTTGAAAAAGTGCGTTATGATGACAAGGATAAATCTCTTGCGAATTTTGATCAACGGTCCAAAAACGATAGTAATCTATCCTTTTTGTTGTCCATCTTGGAATCGTGATATTTGTCATAATTTGAGTCTTTTTCACTTAAATACGGTTAGTATTAACTTAAAATTTATACCCAATCAGTACAAACATATGAAGTATCATTTCCAGATGAAATTAAAATATAATTGCATGTGACTAGCCCATGCTAGTTCTTAGCTTTTCTCCTATACCCACCATGGTCCGTGGCAACTCGAAGCCTATAATTTCCCTAATATGAGATGGATCAATGAAAGAAAGGTGTCAATGTCATCAGCTCCATGTCATGAGATGGAATAAACACCAACTGCTCCAAAATTTCAGTGCAGGACTAGCCCAGTCCAGTTCTTAGCTTTTCTCCTATACCCACCATGGTCCGTGGTAACTCGAAGCCTATAATTTCACTAATATGAGATGGATCAATGAAAGAAAGGTGTCAATGTCATCAGCTTCATGTCATGAGATGGAATAAACACCAACTGCTCCAAAATGTCAGTGCAGGACTAGCCCAGTCCAGATCTTAGCTTTTCTCCTATACCCACCATGGTCCGTGGCAACTCGAAGCCTATAATTTCCCCAATATGAGATGGATCAATGAAAGAAAGGTGTCAATGTCATCAGCTCCATGTCATGAGATGGAATAAACACCAACTGCTCCAAAATTTCAGTGCAGGACTAGTCCAGTCCAGTTCTTAGCTTTTCTCCTATACCCACCATGGTCCGTGGTAACTCGAAGCCTATAATTTCACAGAGTCGACAAAACATTTTGTCCGCGATGATACAGAGGGTTCTCACAAACAAATTATTGAACACATTATTTTTTGTCAATGGGTAGTATTAAAAAAATATAAATATCCTGTGACAGCAAAGCACAACATTGGATATAAATAATTCCTTATTCAAGCGAAATTAGGTCTGATAATTACGGTTCTAAGAGTTAGTTGAAGGCGAATGGTTCCGGTTTTGTGGAACAATAACGTACAATACAATTAGAAGACATTTTTTGTAAATCTTAGAAGCTGAAATAGCCATAAAAGATAATTATTTGAGGATAAATAACGAGGTTTAAGAAAAATAGGAGCATTTTTGTAACACATTAGGCCAACATTGATAATTTCCATAATTAGAATGTTAATAGATTTATGAATCACCCTGTATATAATGTATAGTAACACAGTTAATTTTATATGCTTTGCACAGATTCCGTTTATAGCAGTTGTCGCACAAATGCTGACTAACTTTCAACAAAAGCAGACAAGTTTGTATAACTGCCTGCTTGCTGGCCTATCTGCGCACCCATCACCATCTGTCATCCTTGATATCTGCTTTTCTGAACAAGTGTCATTCTTAGCGAAATATATAATATCATAATTTCAATCTGATCAGGTAACTGCTAGTGGAATGAAGGGAAACTGGGCAAGAAAACCAACCCAGACAGTATAGTACGTGACTTCGTTAAGACTGTAACAGCTAACAAGCACCCGATTCTCATATCTGTACCGTTAGAGAAACGGAATAGACGTATATCTGCACCCATTTCGCTAACGGTGTCCGACCGCCACATAGGCACACGTGTGTCGTCGGGACCTGTTAGCTAACGGCTCCTGATCTTTCTATGCAATATGCATGTATAAAAACGGGCCGCGATGGCGCATTGGTAGCGCGCTCGTCTAGCTAAAATGATTTGCTGTCAGGACCAGGAATTTATTGCTATATATAAATATTGCAACAAGAGAGACACAAACTCAACGATGCAACTCAAGAATAATAAATTAGAATAAATTAATAATTAACATATAAACAGTAAAACACGAACCAAAGAGCGACCAGCACAACAAATGGAACAATGCAACGAAGTATATAATAAATTGCAATAAATTGGAATAAATTAACATATGAAAACACACAAAAAAGTGCGACCAGCACGACAAATGGACATTAAAAGAGATAAAAATGTCCAATAGCTTTAAGAGAGAGAGAGAGAGAGAGTGATGGGGTTTTACGGCTCCACCCAATCCGATCGGATGATACGGGCGCCAGAACAGAAGGTAAGGGACCAGGGTTTCCCCCTACTCTTATCGATAAATCCCAAGGGTTCTTTATCCTGCATACCACCATAGACAGTAGTACACAGCGCCTAGCCTTGTTACGCAGTTGGGCAGCACTGCAGAGTCACCGAAGAATTACAATTATAACGAATTACAATTATAATTCACAATCATAACGCCCGTGGCCTGATCGGGTCTCGAACCCGGGACCTCGACCCTCACGGTCGGCATTGGATTGTAGTCAGCGGTTTAGCACAGATTCTCGGGCGAGGTCTGTAGACCCATTGGGCTCGCTGTAGTATGTCAGCTATCAGCGGTTCAACCCACTGAGAATAGCTTTAAGAAAAGCTAAAATTTTCGAAGGAGCGACTTCTTCGAAAAGTTGTTTCATTGATAAAACATCAAAATAATTCTGACAGTGAAGATACAAATCCACACATATGATTAAAATGTGTTTCAAGGTTAGTGGACACTGGCAGGGAACGCAGAAAGGAGACAACTCTCTGCGCAAAAGATATCCGTGAGTGAGATGCGTGTGCCCAATGCGAGCTCGGCCAGCACGATCGTCTCACGTCTATCCTCTCTTGAACTGTTTGTAAGTTTTTTAATAATAGGCTGAACAGAGTGAAGCTTATTGTTCTGCTCCAAACTCGATCCAAAGCGCCTGCTCTTTTATCTCTGTAAAAAGAGTAAGCCACGGATTTAAAATCAGATGCCGGAATACGGACATTGCAAGCGGTGAATGAAAGAGCTTTCTTGGCCAGTAGATCAGCTCTCGCATTGCCCACTACACCAACATGACTTGGACACCAAAGCATGACCAAGTCAAATCCGCGATTATATAAAATCGTGTACTTTTCTAAGATTTTAAAAACATAAGGGTGTGTGATATTAAAATTACCCAAGGCTTGCAAAGAAGACAAAGAGTCGGTGACAATTAAAATCTGCTCATAAGAAGCGGCACACTCCAGGAGGGTCAGCACCTCGTAAATGGCCAGGAGCTCGGCCGAGAAAATCGAGGCCGAGTCCGGCAAACGAACCTGAATTAAAAGCCTATTAAAGCCACTCTGCATGGTCTCTCTCTTGGAACCGTCTGTGTAGATCGGCAAATGGTCAGGATACCGGTCCAATAAATTATAAAATTCAGCTCTGAGAAATAAACTATTCACAAGCTTTTTATTATATTTAAGAAAAGACAGATCTAACTTAGGCACATTTAAAAACCAATATGGTGTGTTGTTGGATCGTGCAGTTAAAACTTGCAGTTAGGACAAACCGACCTAAGGTCATCTTTGATGCGAAGAGCCAGGAGTCGGATAGCGTTTGCATGGCTTACTTATATAAAAACGAGCGTTGTAATGATTGAAAATACACTGATTGGCAGGATTGGCAACATTCGCATAGACCCTCAGAGCAAAGTGTAACGATAAAAACTGATGCCTGATGGGCATTGGCATTTCGTTCGCCTCAACGTGCAGACTGGTAATCGGAGAGGTTCTGAAGGCCCCAAGACAGATTGATTTTGCTTGGGCTTCAGCTTGATTTTGCATGGGCTTCAGCCTCTCCAAATACAAGGGTTGTGCGGACCCATAAACAAGGGCGCCGTAGTCCAACCTAGACCTGAGCAAAGACCGATAGAGGCGAAGGAGAACCTCTAGGTCCGCTCCCAATTCATTTTGGACATTACCCGCATTAAATTTAAAACCTTTTGGCACGTAAACAATATGGGATTTTAAATTGAGTTTCTTGTCAAACATAACTCCTAAAAAATTAACTTTTTCCACAACGGGAATCGCTCGGCCGTTCAGCCTCAGGCAAGTTTGGGGAAAGATACCCCATTGACTACTAAAGCGAACACACACTGTCTTAAGTGGGTGAGAAACGGAAACTGTTCTCATCCGCCCACCCCTGAAGCCTATGTAGAGCTAACTACAGCTTGCGTTTAGCAGTCGAGAGGTACCGTGAATGGAAGGAAATGGTAAAATCATCCACGTAGAAGCACCTGTGGATGTCAGGCCCCACAGCTTGCGCAATACCGTTAATCTTGACGCTGAAGAGGGTGACCGAGAGGACGCTCTCCTGCGGCACACCCATCTCCTGTGAGTGCGGACTGGAGACGACAAAACCAAGTCTGACGCCAAACTGTCGGTCTGATAAAAAGTTGCACCGGTAAATAACCTCGAAGGCCCATGCTAAAAAGATCGGACATTATGCCATATTTCCAAGTGGTGTCGCCTTCTCCAAGTCGCCTCCAAGTCAAAGAAGACGGAAAGAACATGCTCACCATGAGCGAAACCTTCGCGGATGTACGTCTCTAAGGAGACCAGGTGATCCGTTGTCGATCGTTGGGAACAGAATCCACTCTGACTTGGAGAAAGAAGATTATTATATTCTAAAAAAAATGGACAAAACAGCCGTTTACCATTCTTTCCATAGTTTTACATAAACAGCTGGTGAGTGCAATTGGTCTGTGGTTAGTCGGAAGACTGATGTCTTTTCCGGTTTGGGAATTGCGATAACTATTGCATTCCACCAGGCGGATGGGAATGGCTCCCCACCCCAAATACGGTTAAAAATATTCAATAAAATTCTTTTGCAGTTGATAGGCAGATGTTTAAGTAGCTGGTAATGGACATTATCATGGCCTACTGAGGTGTCATGACCAGGTCGTGACTGCTTTTTAAAGACATCAGTAATTCAAGGAGAGTGAAAGGAAGGTTGTAGGACTCGGTGTTGTTAGAGTTAAAATTGAGTACCTTCCTTTCTGCTGTATCTTTGTACTGTTGAAACTTGTCAGTGTAATGGCTTGTTGATGAGTTAAGAGCGAACTCACCAGCCAGTGTTTTGGCAATGCGTTCCTTGTCAGTGGCAGTATCGCCGCTCCTTGTGGTAGAGTGATGGATCTGGTGTCCTTTATACTTGCCACTGATCTTCCGGACCATATCCCAGATTTTCTTAACAGATGAACGTATGGTTAATTTTGATATGTAATTTTTCCATGATGCTCTTTTGTTGGCCTTAATTACCCTGTAGACAACAGCCTGAGATTTTCTGTAGCTAAATAGAACATCGCCATGCGATCTCCCCGGAGGAAGATAGATAGAACAGACAGTCAACAGTCGGTGCAGTGGCACTTGAACTGCGACTGCCTGCAGATTGGGCGTTAAAGGTATGTGCTGATGGGGAATGTCCTTTTTAGCGAGGACAGCAGCACCACCAACAGCCCTACTATTTATTCCTAGAGTGCATTTTTTTAAAGTGTTGAAACCATTCAAGGAACAACTGTCTGAATCTTTAACTTTAATTTCTTGCAGACATAATACTGTTGCATTTTTTTGAGCCACGAGTGTTTTTAACTCTTGAAAATTGGCTCCGAAACCTCTACAGTTCCATTGTAAAATCGTCATCTTGTCTATTAGGAGGAGCCCTTTACAGGGTTCGTTGCCTCCTTTGTGGATTGCATCTTCTCTGGTGTTAGGGAAGTTGAAGGAGGCACATCCACGGCCATATTCTCCTCAAGAGAAGGATCAATGGCATCGGGGTCTGAGACACCATATCTATTTAATCTCCGCCGCTATGCTTTTGGCTGGCGGCAGGTGTCTTTTTTTTTTCCTTGTCCCGAGGAGGGTGCTGGCTTCGGTTTGGGTATTGATGTCGGCTTTGCAGCCGAAATCACTATTTTTTATTATTTTTTTTTTTATTTTTGTTGTTGTTATTTAGGTTTGGTGGTATTGTTGTTGAAGTTGTTGTCGTTGAAGTTGTTGAAGTTTGGATGCCAGTACTGGCCTTCCCAGAAGGTAGTGAGGGCGCCCTAGACGAGGACAGAATCCTGTCGCTCGCCATAACATCCTCGGCACACCATTGGGTGCCAGCTGACACCATTTTCTTTTTTGACAAAACCGAAGCAAAACTTGTTCCGGGCCAGGTGTTGGTTTGACACGCTGCCTTGCCTCCGGGAAGGAGATGTTCTCTGTGGTCTTGAGGTGCTGAATCTCTCTCTCCTCAAGCCACTTGGGGCAGTTCTTATTAAAAGCAGTATGCTCTCCAGAACAGTTTACACAGCAGGCCTTTTGGGTGTACTGCCGGTCATCATTGTGCTCTTTGCTTGTGCACTTGGCGCAGATGGACTTGCGTCTACATGACCGAATCTAAAGCACTGGAAGCATTGAAGGGGACTTGAGATGTAAGCATCCACCTTGATGTTAAGGTAACCTGCCTTGATCTCCTTAGGTAGAACCGAGGATTCAAAGGTCAGGATTACCGTTGGGGAACAAATCTTTCTTCCTTCATTAGTAAAATAAATTTTCCGTGCTTCTGTGACACCCTCTTCGGAGAGACCTTCCACAATCTCATCCTCAGGGATGTCACGCAGTGCAGGGCACCAAATGACTCCTTATTTGTGTGTTGAGTGTCCTGTGAGGAGTCACTTTTCAACTGTTAGGATAAGCCCCTTGAGGACAAGGTGGCCAGCCATAGGCGAGACCTTGGACATTGGCTTGTCCTCTGAAGTGCCCGTACTCATAGGTAGTACCTCGGGAACCTTGCAGAACGCTTGGGTAAGTCCGTTGTCGTGCAGTGGTCGTCTTCGTTTGGGTTTTTTTTTTCTTTTCTGTGGGGTTTGAGGTGGGGGGTTTAGATTTTCCATAAAATATGAAGTGTTTCGGCACCGGAAGTCCCTCGCCCACCACGCGGAGCCCCACAAGGGAACATCTTGTTGGAGGGGCTCCAGATGCCAAGGGTTATCCCGGTGCTATACACAGACCCATTTAATATAGCGGTCATAAGACTATAAAAATGGAATGACCTTGGTAAAGAATCAGGGACGCCACCAGCCGATTGAGAACTGAGCCGGGCCCTCTCAGTTCCCCGTCTAAGGGAATGCCGGACAAAAGTGGTGTGTTGCCTAGTCAGCCCGCAGAATCGGCGTCAGCTCAACCACCAGGATCCCATTATGCCCCGTACGGGTCGCGACTCACGGCAAACGAGCCGCCCCTTTTAGTCGCCTTCTACGACAGGCAGTATAGGATACCTTGAGTCTATTCTTCCCCGGAACCCACATGGGATAGAGCCATACTAGACATCGTGTAAGTTTTCATTAGAATATCATCTCCTGTGACCTGTGCAGGCTACACTGTGATGCCTTTGCACTAGGAATTAAAACAAATTGTCCTTATTTTTACAGCCTAGCTATTTACATCCTACTGGGCTGCATGAAACTTTACGCGACTTTTGTCCACGCCCAGGGCTTCAACAGTGTTTTAGTTGAATAATCACCAAACCGCTTCAGCAACAGTCAATAAACAACAATAAACAACGAAAATATAAATATCCGCCAATACATGTCCATCTCTCCTCTTGGAGTTCGTCTGGGTCATGAATTCCGTCATATAGTAAATCATACGTATTGCATTTAGCCAGGCTGATAAAGGTATGTACATTGTATATGTCATTGGTATGTTTATGTCATTTATGATCGTGTCTGATATAGATCTTCATTTTGATGTACTGGTTGCTTATGTTTGAACGGTAAACTCACCTTCGGTGTAATCACGGTAACTAATTAGGAGAAATAATACCTTTCCCCAACGTCCGATTCTGGTAAAGCTTTTACCCGAAATCTACCCTAAACTGTTGAAAGCCCCCCCCCCCTCCCCCCCCCCATTTTTTTTTTTGGGGGGGGGGGGGGGTAAAACCCCAGGGGACCCCCGGATGGGACAATAAACCTTTTGAAAATCCCCCAAACCCATCCCTAAAGGTCCCCTAAAAAGGG
>KB307198.1:490576-532163 GCA_000328365.1 Capitella teleta
TTCCTCAGATCCTATCCATAATGCTCTCATAAACAGGTGTAACAGGTGAAAGAAGAGGATGCGATGTTGAAAATATATATGATAATACATGTAAAGATGGAGACATTGAAGGGCTTGAAGGAATATGGTTTGTGGCTTGCGCATGTGACGCAGATCTGTGCAACACAAGCGAAAGACTTTGCAGGCGTCGTGCTCTGCATCGTGCTCTTTGCTCTTGTGCACCCGATTCTCATATCTGTATCTGGGTCTCGTGTCTCTTGTCATGCATCAACGATGAAGATATTACAAGCCACTTTTGATTGTATTTATTAATTATAATAATGATAATCATCAAAATAATAATTGATTCATATATAAAGCACAAAATGTACTGTTATAAGATAAAGTTTCTCGAGTTTCATTTACATAGTTTTGCTATACTTATTTATATAATTATAAAATAAAATAACTAAAAATTCGGACATAGCAGAAAGCAAGGTGCAGTGCAATGCACTTAAAGGCAACACGTGTGACGCTGCACGACTATATTAACCAGATATCGTGAATTGCAGTGGAAAAACACCCAGAGGAAAGTCAACAGTGGTATGAGTGCTCACAAAGTTAAGGCGTAGAAAATTAAAACCCAAATCCACGACCTTAAAAACAAAAACACACCATGGAACTGGGTTCGACTTTGTTCTTAATTTGTGATGAGGTCGGATGAGATCAATGCTTTGTAGTCCAGGGTCTGATCAGACAAATACTAGTTTTCCTTGGTCATCGGATGCAATGAATGCCTAAATTTCAAATGAATACGAGGTTGGCTTCAAAGCAGGTAGAGGAGGGGTTGGGTGGTACATGCCATCAGGGGGTTATCAGTGAGCTGGCTCGGAGTTTGCTCTATGAGTACTTCATCTTACAGTTGCCTACTACTCTGTCGGTACTAGCATCTAATGTGGATATTCTTTAAACAGATTTGAGTGCGGAAAAAAACAACTTTTACTTTAGAATATTTTGAGCCATTTGGAATGAGTCAGGCTGAGCATACACATCGAAATGGATACGCGAGGAGGATCTTTGTGAAAACAATTCATGGTCATCAATAAAATTAAAAAGTTGCTCAAGTGGATGAAAATGCAATTACTCGATAATTCTTTTATACCATCTGAACGAACACAAAATTGAGAAACAAAAGAGAAAAGATAATGTTCTGCTTGGATGATTATGCAAATTAACTATTTACCAGCGTACACCCCGCGCCCTCTATCGGCATACTCTCAACGCGTCATAAAATCAAATAGAGCATCATAAGAAACTACATTCACAAGAGGAAGTACATTATATATTTTTGTTAGCTATAAGTAGCTCAATTCGACCAATATGAAAACTTATTTTGCCGCCATCTTGGTCTTTGTTGTCGTCCTGTGTCCACACAGAAGTAAGTTTGACTATAATATATATGTCTAAATGTATTTTCTGAATCAGACACCGCACTCATTGCATAAGCTTCAGAAGTTCAGTCTGTCTGAGGGCGCTTATTTGGAAACTCAGCTCCTCTTTTATGTACCTACAGTGAAACCCCGCTAACTCGAAAACGGATAACTCGAAGACCCCTCTTCGTCGTAGTGTTTTCAAAGTCCTGACGACTCCCCTATACTTTAGCATTACAGATTGCTCGGATTCCTCAAACAACGCTTCGTCGAAAAGCCCTGTTCCTCGAACATATTTTTCGGTCCCTTGAGCAAAATCGAATCGTATTCGTCGACGTTTTTTGACATCAAAGAACCCTTTAGCTAATCGCAATTAGCGCAACTCTGTTTACTGTTTTGGACAATGGTTTACAAATTGAGACTCGCATGTCACCGCTCGCATTGTTCAGAAGTCAGCGTCTCCGTACCGCATCGTGTCGATTAAAGCAGCCGTCAGACGATTACAGAAAGCGGTATAGTCTCAGATATGTTGAATAGGCGGGGAACATCAATAATAAAAAACTCTGCCCATCAGTATAAAACCGATCATTCGTCACAACTATAATTAATCAGTATGTCGACGAATCTTTACGAGACATATCTGCAATCATGGCGACTAAACAAAAGATCACGTGTGTAACCCTGGAGACGAAGCTGAAGCTGGCGGAAAGAAAAAGACATTGCCGATAAGTTCGGTCTCTCACCAAGCACCCTGGCAACTTGGATCAAGAATTCCGAGAAGATCCAAGAGATGATTCAAATGGAGTTTAATAAACAGGCAAACTACTCAAACAAATCGTTTTAGTGTTTTTTGTTTTTGTTTTTGTTTTAGTTTTAGTTTTTTTTTTTTTTTTTTTGCTTTTCGTTTTTTTTTTTTTCTGTTTTCGTTTTCTCTCTGTGTGTGTGTGTGTGTGTGTGTGTGTGTGTGTGTGTGTGTGTGTGTGTGATGTGTGTGTGTGTGTGTATTGGCATGTTTAAAATGTTCAAGGGTAGGTCATTACGCTATCACAACGTAATTTGAGATCAATACGCTAACATAACGTCATCGTATAGATCATAACGTTACCAAAATGTTGAGAATTCGAAAACCCCGATTCGTCGAAAACCCTCTTCGTCGAAGTGTTTTCGATGGTCCCTTTAAGTTCGAGTAAGCGGGGTTTCACTGTAGCTTCCAAATCGAAGCTTTCTCCCCATTTTTAGCTCTTCTTACGCGTTTGTATCTGATGATGTTTGAATTACACTGAATGTGACTCTCTTTCCTTACGTTTTACGTGTTTCTTGTTATGCATTATCAATGTATGGTGAATTAATTATAAGTTACACTAGGCTTTTAATTGAAGATTTTCAATTGAAGAGGGTGTAACAATAAGTTAAATCAATGACGAACGAACAAAAACGAAACTTGGTGTTCCAGGTAAAATAGCCTGTGCTACTCGTAATCGGTTTCATGAATGTCGCAAAACTATTTTTTTGTGCGGCTAACAGAATGGTTCGAGGGTCACACTGACTGAGCGCTCAGTTCATAAACGGTTTCTGTCAATCGTGTTTATCACCGCAAATAACGTTTTATAATGCTTTATTGGCATGATATGGAATGTGTAGCTCGTTTTGTCACACATATAATACACATACTGTGTATATTTTATGAAACGCAAAGTGAATGGATTAAAATTAATCAATTATAATTTATGTCCTGCAGAGCCTTAATTACCTTCAAAAAGGAGGGTTGGGGATGGAGGTGGGTCACGATTGAAAACATGTCCTGGTGAAAGATTCCATTTTCATTTTATATTGCTAAATGATGCATACCAAGAGATATAAATAAGGTTCACCACTGTCCTTCTGAATCCACGGCTTCGAGTCGATCGGAGCAGAAAATCGATAACCAAGACAAGCAGCAACACAATGCGGGGGTGGTGAGCTCTGCATCAGAATACATCCTCAATCAATCAATCCAGGAGCCATGAGAGCATTGATCAGAATCACCGAAGAACCCTAGCTGAACGGAGCATTCTTGGTTTCTAGAGCATCTCAATCGAGATACCCAGTGGCAATAATTTTGCGACTTTGAAGCTTGTAAATTGATTTCCTACCTCTCACTTCTAAACATGAATATGATTTCGCTTTGAAATCTTTAGCGGTAAATCAATAGGCTGCCTACCCGATTGACGATGTATCGAACATTAGAATGCTTTAAATTTACAATGACTTTGAATGATTATTCTAAGCATGCAATGATACAATATCCTTTCCTTTCTTGCAGGTACAGCAGTGACATGTTATGAACACGAGGGCAAAAGGGAAGATTTCAACCCAGAAACGTCCGAAACATGTGAAGCAAAACAGTGTCAAAAGGTTGCCCTCAGAAACAAAGGTGGGCATTAATTATTTTAGCATTCATCAGTCAACTTGGGTTGGCATTAACATATTAAAAGGGGAATCGGTGTGGTACATTTGCTAACGCATAGCTTATTTCGGGTTATGCACAATACTGTACGGCATTCGATTGGGTAAAAGTTTCCTTTCAAGCTCATATCATATAATTTATTCCTCAGATCAAGTATTATGTGTAAATTTAAAGCAAGAACTACGCATGAAATAATTTTCAAGAGAAGAGGTCAATCAAGAAACTGAATTTTTTTTTTGTAAAGGAATCATTACACTCATTCGCAGAACATAATAATTAAATCAGAAGGGCAGGCCAGAGTAAGACATGTTCATACCGCACTTGATGAGCTCCACTAAGACATTTGGCCCAGTAGCAGCGATAACTGTGACGTCCGGCAAAGTCCACTTTTCAGGATCATCGATTAATGTAGTAATATTTTTCATATGACAAACAAATCATATTCTATTACATAATGACAAAATGCCAAACTTTCACCTTTAGTCTAAGGAGACTCTGTCAGAGTCAGCCCGCTTGCCGGATTCGAAACGACAGGGGCTTGAAATACCAAATCCGCTTTGCGTGAAAAAAAAAATTGTGGTCGCATGAATTTTGGTTTATAAGGATTTATAAATGTTTTTATCTTCAGGTAGCACATACACAGCCAGATCCTGCACCTGTAATCCATTCCAGAAAATAGAAAACTCTTGCCATTCGGGTGAGTATGAAGAGAACCCGTTCGTGGCTTGTTATTGCGACACTGATCTGTGCAACGGAGGAGAGGGACGCGGAACACAGACAAACGTCATCTTCTGCGTTTTGGTCTCTGCTCTCATGTCTTTTTTCATGTATCAATGATGAAAACATTGGAGTGCAAACACGGTCTGAATTTATTACACATATATACTGTAATTGTCCTTCTTGTGTTGCATTGATTATGGTGTGTTCTTATTACCACTCGGTATTTTAACCCCTTTCTGATCTTGTTTGCTATATGAAAAATGATCGTGTTTGCCACATGAAAAATATTATTACATTAATCGATGATCCTGAAAAGTGGACTTTGCCGTGGACTTTGTCTTAGTGGAGCTCATCAAGTGCGGTATGAACATGTTTTACTCTGGCATGCCCTTCTAATTTAATTATGTTCTGCGAATGAGTGTAATGATTTCTTTACAAAAAAAATTCAGTTTCTTGATTGACCTCTTCTCTTGAAAATACTGTGTACTGTGTATTATACTTCTTTTTTTCTTTTTTTTTTTTACCATAGCCTTAATTTCATATTCATGAATTTTATGTTGTGCACTTTTTATGTACATTGCTGTAATTATATACATCTTAATCTGCTTTACCTCTTTCATTTAAATAGCTTAATACTATGTCAAATTCATGTAACCATGTATTTGAAATTATAAATGGTTTCATTTTTGTCGCTACATGTATAGTCTTGACAAAGAAAAAACAACAGCAAATAATACTAATAATAAGATTAAATTCCAATGTGAGAATGTCGAAAAAAAAGAGGAAGATCTGTGACAAATTATATAAGAGCTATCAAGTACATTGCAATCAGGGTCCGGTGCAATGAAGAGCATATTTGAATCTAATTTATGAAAAAAATTAAACGCAGGTGCAAACTTGAAACAAGAAAAAAATCTTTAAAAGGGGGAAGGCAGTTTTGGAGATGAGGATTAAAGTGGATGAGCGATAAACAGAGATGTGTTTTTGGCTTTATTGTAGAATATTAGGAATGGACGTGCGAGTTAATAACACTTATAGAGACAACAGATGAAGACCATCATGGCTCAACAAGCAGCTCAGGTAACGGCGCTCATAGAAGCCTTGAAGAACACTAGCAGCAGCCAGTTGGAGTCAGCAGCATCTGTTTCGTGGCCATCATTTACCAGCTTCAATTCGACCACGGAGCTGTGGCCGGACTACCTGGAGCGTTTTAAAACGTTTCTCAGAGCTCACTCTATTCTGCAAGAGAAATACTCACACTTATTTCTAACAACGCAGACGGCAGCCATTTACAAGATGCTGTCGAACCTCGCCACGCAGCAGACTCCGAGCAAGACGGTAAATGCGTTGAGCATGGTTGAGATTGAAGGTCTCATGCAAGACCAATTCAACCCATCAAGATTCGTGGTTCGGGGGCGTTTCCGGTTTTGCAGCGACCTTAACAGGAAGCCTGGTGAAACGATCACGGAATTGGTCTCAGGAATCCGACACGAGGCAACCTCGCTCGATTTCAAATATGTCAAGTATCCTCTGGATGATGCCATGATGACACGATTCATGTGTTCTGTATCTAACGAAGTTGTGCTGAAAGCTTTGTTCAAGGTCGGTGGTGATGCGTTGATTTTCGCCAAAGCCATAGAGATAGCCATGGCAACGGAAGACGCAGCGATCGTCACCAAGGAAACAGCCAATGGAATGAAGACTCTTCCCATACACCAGATGACCAAGCAGAAGGCAATACCGACGACCACCGTTTGCAAACGATGCGGCAAGGCGCGCAGAGGAGAGTGCCGTTTCAATGACAGCACCTGCAACCATTGCGGTATCAAGGGTCACCTGGAAAGAGTGTGCAGAAAGAAGGCAGCAGCAAACCGGAACAACAAAGTAAGAACAATTGTTAAAACAAATGTTCATTCAACTCATCGCCAGAAATGCCCTAAGCTACGCCAGACGCTGAGCATCAGTGACCAGGAAGTGGACTTTGAAGTGGACACAAGATCAGAAGATAGCTTCATTAGTCAAGCATCGTGGTTCAGCATTTGATCTCTGCCTCTATAACCTGTCACCACTGAATATCAGTCAGCAAGTCAGCATCCTCTGCCGCTGATGGTGAGCATCAGAGTGCAAGCCCAGACTCCTCCCAAACTGCCGATGTCTCTCGACTTCAACGTGGCCGAACAACCTGACCTGAATTTATTGGGTCGAATAGCAGTGAAACAGCTCGACATTTCAGTCGATGCGCTGTTGCAGCAGTCATCCCAAGATGGAGTCAACAAAAAACTGCAAACCAAGCCAGATACCGCCTGTCAAGCAATAAAGTGGCTAAAGGACAGAAAGTGAATGACGTCATCAACATGCCATCAACGGAAAACACGTCTGAGCTGAGATCATTCATGGGGTCCGTCCAGTTTTACTCACAGTTCCTACCCAATATGGCGACCATTGCTGAGCCTCTGCATCAACTGACAAGAAAGGACGTCACATGGAGATGACAGTCACCACAAGAACAAGCATTCAAGATGATCAAAGAGATGTTGAGCAGTGATCAAGTATTGCCACATTTCAACCAGAGCATGCGTGTTGGTATCGCATGTGATGCAATGCATCAAAGACTCTGAAAACAACACCGAGGAAGTACAGCCAGATACAGAAAGAAGCACTGTCTATCATCTTTGCATTGAAGAAATTTTATCACTACTTGTATGGCCGAGAGTTCATCCTCGTAACAGACCACAAGCCGTTGCTAGCCTTATTTGGACCATCAACGGCGACTCCAGCCTTAGCAGCAAACAGATTAGCAAGATGGGCGCTGACACTAAGCCAGTATCAGTACACGATTGAATACAGACGATCCGAGGCTCACGAATGCAGATGCCCTCAGTCGCCTGCCGATTGGACCAGATGAAGACTTTGATGAAGATGATGAAGATGAGCATCAAATATGCATGGTGAAGACTATCAGCAGTCAACTCAACTCGATGGATTCTGAGCTGATCGTGAAAGAAACAAGTAAAGACCCAATCGTCAGCTGTGCCATGAGATACACACGGGAAGAATGGCCAGAAACCATCGATGGTACTCGAGATCTGATTTCCTTCAGAGCCATCAAAGACAGCCTGAATGTGTCAAATGGAGGCCTTTTCTACGGAGCAAGACTAGTGATTCAATCAAAGCATATAAACAAGATCCTGAATCTTCTGCATCTTGGCCACATGGGAAGACAATGCATGGAACAACTGGCAAGAACCGCAGTCTATTGGCCTGGTATTGACGCTGCGCTCGTTCAGTTGAGCTAACGCTGTACGATCTGTGCTGAACATCAAGATTCTCCTCCCAAACCTGTTCACCCTTGGACCATACCAGAGAAGCCTTGGACTCGCCTCCACATTGACCACGTGGTTAACTTCATGGGATGCAATTGGCTTGTGATTGTTGATGCATTCTGGAAGTACCCGTGTGTTCACCCAACAAGTTCAATGTTATCGAAGTCGGCCATCAAACTCCTGGAACAAGATTTCGCGTATTTTGGGTACCCTCAAGCCATAGTTTCGGACAATGGGCCAGCGTTTACATCTCAATACTTCAAGGAGTGGTGTAGGGCTCGAGGAATAACCCATTTGACAGGGGCACCCTCCCACCCTGCTACCAATGGAGCAGCATAGAGGATGGTGCAAACGTTTAAGAAGGCCGTGAGGAAGTCAAGTCTACCACCGAGACGGGCGATTATTGAATTTCTAATGCAATATCGACGCACGCTCACTACGATCGAACGGCTATTCTCCGAGTGAAATGCTGAACAACCGACAGATCAGGACTCAAGTTGACGCCTTCGTCCCATCGCCAGCCCTCATCACACAGAAGAAAAAAAGGTGAAGTGCTCTCACTCGTTAATTTTTCTTTTTTTCTCTAATTAAATGTAGAGCATCTTCTCAGTTAACACAACTGAAAAATGAAATTTCGGCCTTGATTCGAGAACATGGACATAATTCCTGGACGAAATGAATCCGTCTGCGTGTGCGTACTGCGTATAATGTAAGGCTGAATACTCAGTAGAAGAGGTCAAATTAGTGTCGTAATTAAGCTACCAGCCGCAGGCGAGTGGTTTATCAAGACACTAATTTGACCGAGGAAGTTAATAATAATAATAATCGTTCAATTAGACGCAGATATCTAATGGAATTACGTGTGATCTAGTTTCATTGATTTACGTTTACGTCATTGATTAACGCCTGTGGAATGCTCTGCCAATGAGCCTCCGTAAACCAATGACTTTCTCTACTTTTAAAAAGAACTTGAAAACGCATTTTTTTAGAATTTCGCAATGACATGGCTTTGTGAAGCGCATAGAAATGCATCATGCATCATGTTGCGCTATATAAAATAATAAATTCAATTCAATTCAATTCAATTAGTGTACGGTTTTATCAAAGTTATAAGTGATTCTACGTCGGCAACGGAAACTTCTGATTGGTCCACAGACATAATTACGTTGAGGTATAACTGTGAATTTATTTGCTACCATGACATCCAGAGACGCACCATGTTCATCAATTTCAATGCAAAGCGACTTTGCATGGACATATGAATTGGGAATGGTGGTATCTATAATATACAACGGGAAACAGTTATCACTCTACCTATTCGCATGCAATATACTTTTCTTTGTAAACAATTAAGCGTGTTGTTTGAATTGAATTTATTTGAACAAAATCAACAAGGCAACTGGCACCAAATGGTCCTAAATTTGTAATACAATCATGTCCATGGATTTGACATCACAATAATAGTTATCTGAATGAAACAAAGTGTTATTCGAGGATATAGCTTGGAATTGAAGGTCTTCACAATTGTGATAAGATGGTAGACCCCAGAGCAGAGAGTAGGAGACCGAACATGACGCCTGTCTGCGTGCCAATTTTCAATCCCTTGGCTCCGCTTTCAGGTCCTTCGGCTCCGTTGCACAGATCGGTATCGCAAAAACAGTGCTTAACCGGGGTTCCTTCAAGTACGTCGTCTACGCAACCATTCATAGTTTTCCAGTTGGGACAGCCTCTGAAAGGAATTTCACCTGCGGATAAAACTCATAAAAGCATTTTGGGAGTGATCAAAAGAATATAGTCCAAACATAAAAATAGTTAAAATTAATTATCTTTATTGTCTTCATATCCATATTTTTTGCACACTCTGGGCCGATTTTATGAAAGTATAGTTTAATCAGATTTAACCAATTAAATTTTAGCTTATCGTGGGTTCAACCAGTACTTTTAGCATAATTATAGCTCTCCCAAAGTTTAACCAGCGTCCAAGGAATCAAGTGACATATCATATTCATATATGCCACGTGTTCAATGGTTTATTAAATTATTGTGTTGCAATTAGTATCCTATATAAAGAGAGTAACGCAAACCGGGTTCCTGGAAATTTAGAACATGGGCACCGTTTTGTTTCGTAGAAACGGAGCCTCGCTATCTTTTAACATGGAAAAATCATACCCAACCTCAGTAAATTCAGTATAACTTTGTCAATCGTGCATGAAAACCCATAAAGTTGACTGATATTTCTTCCTTAGATATTGCTTCATCGGAAAAAAACATTATTGCACTCATTTGCAATGTTCATTTCTCACAATCGTATCGTGAATCGAGAAGAAGTGGGTAAATCGAACAAAATCACGATGGCGCAATTCGTGATAACACAGCGCTTTATCGATATAAACTGAACATTTTTAGAGAGATTAAATCCTCATAAAGATACTGGAAGCATTTTGAAGATTATAAAAATCTGTTAAACATTTTTAATTACGCTTCAAACAACACCACTGTTTAAGATACTTTTGCAACATCGGAAAATAACATGGAAAAATCATACCCACAATATAATCAGTATAACATCGCCAATCGTGCTTCCAGTACCTTTATGAGGATTTAATCTCTCTAAAAATGTTCAGTTTATATCGAAATGTGCTCAAAATTATTGATTTATTTTCAGTTGAAAAGTGCCGATTTTGCTGCTCTTTCCAGGAGTTCGTCGAATTGCGGCGTTATGATTGTGCTCGATTTTATCGATTCTCGTCGACTCACCTTATGATTACGAGAGATAAAAATCGTGAATAAGTGCAACAATATCTTCTTTTTTTTCTGGTGAAGAAATATCTAAGGACGTAATAACAGTCAGCTTTAAGGTTTTTCATACACGATTGGCGAAGTTATACTAAATTTACTGCGGTTGGGTATGATTTTTCCATGTTAAGAGATAGCGGAGGCTCCGATTTTAAGAAACAAAATGGCGTTCAAATCTCACTTTGCGTTACTCTCTTTATATAGGATACTAGTTGCAATGTATGTCTTATTGGCATACTTGAATGATTGATCAGATCTTTGTGATCAATAGAGTTGACTAGTTCATATCAAAATCAAGAATTCCTACCTGTTTCAATTATAGTCATATAAAAACATTGTGGTCCTTCACATGTAGGGGAAGTTTCTGGGTCGAAGTCCCACAACAAAGTGTTATTAATTAATCTAGCAGGTTGATAGCACCTCACTGCTGTACCTGCAAACAATAACGACGTAATTCACAATTCAGATAAATTAATTAAAGTTATAATCAAACTTACTTCTATGAGGACACAATGCAATTCCAATTAGGACCAAGGCAGCAACAAATTTAGTCTTCATCTTGTTCGCACAGGGCAGCTCAGCTGAAGTATTTTGTGATTTTCACCAATGAACACATTTTCTTTTGATACTCTTTTGCATTATATATATAGCCAGTCAGAAGTGAGCTGATTAATAGGGTGGGGTGAATTGAGATATTTATTCAACCAAAACACTTCCATGTTTGTTCTATTCTCCAGTATTTTGAACAATTCATTAAAGATCATGAAATAATACGTCACGATATTTTATCTTTTTAGGCATCAGCGCATAAACATTCCCACACCACCCCACACCCACATAATGTGGGAATGTTCCCACATGATCCGATTTCTCTGGGTGGCTGATTAATTATAGGTATAAGAGTATAGCATCCCTGCATTTCGTTGGCTCGTGCGTTGTTAAGCGCGCTCTGTCGTCTTTACTTTATTTCTGAGGGCATGGGAATGATCCATTTGGTTTTTGTTCACTTTCTTTGATCTATTCGCTCGTTTTCTGGCCTGAAAACTTCAGTGTTCAACACAGTATGATAAATTTTTCAGTGTCTAAATGTGGTACATGGTTGGATAAAGATGGAGTAATGTCGTTGCATGCTTAAGCTGCCTATAATTATTATATATTGAGTCGAATTACGAGGACATTCCGATCCTATAGCTTCTCAAGAATGGGGTCAATGGGGTCATGTAAAAGCTCCGTCGGTCTGAACGCAAGACTGCAATCCTGTGTGGCGACCGTGCCTGAGGTCGACGTCCCGGGTTCGAGAATCGAGGCCCGATTGTGTTTTGGACGGACCACAACTGTACTTCAGTATAATTATAATTCTTCGGTTACTCTGTATAGTGCTGTCAAGTCCGGATGCTGTGCACTACTTCCTGTAGTAGCATGCAAGATAAATTAACAGCCCTGTTTATCAAGCCCGACTGCTGTGTATTACTGTCTGTAGTAGCATGCAAGATAAATTAACAACCCTTGGGATATATCGATAATACATGTATAGTAGGGGTGGGTGAAACCGGAAACAAAGCATATGCTTCATGTGCGTCACAAATTCAAAACACCCTAAAATTGTTATTTTTGATGCGCGTCCGTGGTATAATCACGATCTGGAAATCTATATGCTTCGTCATAAAAAATGTGTTGTGCTTATAGAACAACTGATGCATGCATGACGCACTTTGGTGATTATTCGACCAAAACACTTCCAGGTGAGCCCGGAATCAAGCGAGAAAAGTCGCTCAGGCATGCAGCCTGGTGGGAAATGGATCAATTTTATTAAAAAGAAAAATGTGCTTAAATGTCAAGTGCCAAAGGATCACACTATGATCCAAAATTGAATGCCTTAACAGTTTGGTGAATCACTGCATTCCATGGTTCACCTTTATTTATAGGCTGTTCCAGCAGCCGCACACACCCAGTAATGTAGGTCATTGAGCAGGCATAGAAACACCTTCATGTATTTTAATTAGCTCTCAAGAAATTAACAATTTGTTTTTGTGATTATTATTATTATTATATTGTGATTATTATTAAAGTAACACTGTCATCGCTTCACCCATATATTAGGAGTTTTCAAGAAGAAACTTACAATAAAAATCAGACTGACTCCTTTATGTAAACCAATGGAAATTAAACTCGAAAAACAATCACGAATAATAATAATAATAATAATTGTTTTTTCAAAGTTAAGAAAAACTGTTTACAAAAAGGATTTACTTTAAATTGAGAAACTAGAATAGAATAACATTATCTTCGCTAACTGTGATCTCTTCGATCCGATTTCTGTCTTAAAGATGACCTCTGTTCATTTCGGAACCTTTTTAGATCGATCCTTTGGGCTTTTGTGAGTGACAAGAGACCATTTTTGAAAAATTTGGCAAACTGTAAATGATATTCAAGACAAATTAAAATACGAATTTCCTGCTCAGTCAAATAGCTTGAAACGAGATGAGTGCGATATTTCTTTTATGAGAACTTCTGAAAGATCTGCTCACTCGACGGCTCCCATTGTTAACAATGGGAGAATTACTTTCTTCGCGTCACCACAGTCTGAAATCGACAGCGAGAAGAAAGCGAGATTTAAACCTCTCAATTTAAATTTTATGTATCTAGGAATTAGCCCACAGCAAGCCTATTGTCTAAAACTATGGCAGTCAAAATCCGTACGTATTTGTTTTTTTGGGATGCATTCTCTATCACCCGTTACTAGTTCGAAACAACCAGATGTCCTCCTATCGGGTCCTCCACTCCTCCTACAGTCGGGCAGGGAGATTTGGTGCTCTGCTATAACGAGTGAAGCATGCAGTGTGCGTGGGTCTTCGATCAACTCTCGACTCATGCATTTTGATCTTGGCATAGAATCATAGATGAAGACAATAAGCGGGTGATGATGTGTAGGAGATGCCAGCCGACCCTATTTCAATGGTTCCACACAACGATTCATCTCAACTATACACTACATGAATGATGGTAGCGCTGTCCAGTCCTTCGCCAATTGCTACCTAGCTATCCGGTCAATCGATGCAGATTCTTGTCCGTTGAACCGAGAATTGGTCATGTTACATTGTATGGGACATGTAGCAGGTGATGGTCAGATGTGGGATGCCCGGATCATTCGATTTGAATTGCCACAAGCAATGATGACATGGCACTCTATTCACCAGCCAAGTCAGCATTACATAAACCTGTTTAATTTTGTGTAAGTGAAGAGTTTCTAATGAATTAACTCTGAATTGTGATGCCTAAGAAATGAAAAATTCTTTTTATAATTATGCCTTCATGAAAGCCAATTTTGGTAATTTTGTCAACAAAACACACTGCATCTGACTCAAAGTGAGTGTTACTTTTGAATCTAATCATATAAATTGAATTATGCAAGGATGGAAATATCAATATTGCTATAATGTTTCATTTAATCAAATTATATTGTCATAGGAAGCATTGATCATCTTTGTAAAGAGAAAATCACTTCATAGTGGCGGGTGTGGGGGAACATGTCGATGGCTATCGCGCGGTTGACCAGGAAGGGTTTGCCAAGAGTTTCGCCTGACTGGCATAATCTGTAAAACAAAAGTCACTGACGCACTTTTTAAAATCAATCTCAGATACCTCATAATATTGAAGAGGGGACGACCCATAGGTTTGCATGAAACATAAATGACTTTTCTTATCGACTTGCATCTGCGAATTTCATCCAGAACGACTCTACCTATTACGAGAAGATGAATTCAAGAGAGATAAAACTGCGCGTTGCTCACCTAAACCTCCCCTGCTGGGGTTCACAATCGCAATCACTTCAGCCCCCTTTAAATTGTGTGTGACAAGTCTTAACTTTCTCTCCACTTTTCCTTGAATGAACTCTACATTGGTGACCCCTGTGTATAAATGACACAGATTTAATTTGTTTAGTTAGCAGAGCAGTTATAACCATTCAATTGAGCCGTTTGTTTGGCCGTGTCGATTGAAGACTGAAGTAGTTCGATTCCAATTGATTTCTTCACATGAGGTGACATAATAATGCTCACAATCCCTGTCATTTTGCTTCACTTAGAAACCAGACAAAAATATTCATTGACAACCAACCGGTTCCACAGCATAAGTCCAGCAGGATAGAGTCTTTGGTGAAGCCAGCTTCTTGTCGTATTTGCTCGTACATTATTTCAGCAGCCGCTACGTTGACTTGGAAGAAATTGCCAGGAACGATTCTGAACGTGCATCCAAGCAACGTTTCCATGATGGCCGTATCTCCATGCAAATGTTCATAGGGAGCTTGACCATGTAGACAAACGGACAACGGACTGCTTGGCTTATAATTATGATTAATCGTCAAGAGAGTAAACTCACCAGTCTTGAAAGTACAATGACTTCACATTGAACTCATTTCCAGGGCCTTTGAAAAAAAAATCTATGCAATTCTGTTTGATGTCATCCATGAATTCCTGAATTATAAGAGCATAAAAATAATAGAAAGCGATATGAAGAGAGGTGTATTTACCTTAGGAGCACTATCAGAGTCAAAGACGACTCCAATTGCCACTTCATTCCTTCGATTTGTCCTCACTTCTATGTTTTTCCAGTGAGGACCGGATCGAACCAAAGCACCAAGTCCAGGAATCCCAGACTCTCTCACAAACTTTTGGAATTTCTGTTTTAATCAGAGCAATAAATTAATCAACAGAATAAACCCGGCATACTGCTCACTTGTGCTATGTTATAATGGATAATATTCTGATTGGGGAGTTCCCTCTGATTGGACACTGGCATCACAGGAACTATAATGACAAGCGCATAAACAAAGCATTATTGATGTGCCACAACTGACATACAAACGCCAGGCGACATGTAGAATCCGATTGCTGTATTTCCATCAAAACCCTGACTGATAACGAAGCGTGATTTGTTCCGATAACCATTGATAACCGGCTGGAAAAAGAATCAAATGCAATGTTTGATAGTGAGAATTAAGCAAGAGAACTCACCGAAGGAATGATCGGCTCCAGAGGGCAGGGTAGTCTCTCAAACTGCTTCAGTCGATCGATGAACTCAGGAGGAGGATTAGGAGTGTTTTTCCCAACTTTGTTACCTAATTTCACTAATGACTGTCGCAAGAAATCTTGAAGAATCTCGAATATTGAATGAGAGGAATTAACTGAGGAAATGAAACTGATGGGTGAAGAAGAATGTTTGTACCTTTAGCTGTTGTTCATACGGATAAGTATGCCAAGGAGCTACTGTATGCATTAATCTGAGAAAGTGAATCAATAAGAATAAATTCTTAATGATATAATAAAATACAGACGTGCTGTATTGCCATTCCTTTGATTTTCCTCGGCAGTTGTAGCGTATTGTGTTGATGTAAAGCGACTGTCGAGCCTTCTTCCATAGATTCCCTCTCAAGAATCTCAATCGCAAAATACTCTTTACGCCATTGGATAATTTCTTCACAGGAATCAACATCCCTTGTGTTTTTGTTCATCAATTAATTCAAATAGAAATTCTTCCACGAGATCTAATAAAGGAATGGAAGAATATTTTTGAAATGTGCATTCATTATTTGATGCATGTTTCATGTTTCGTATGAACGAAATTATGTAAAATAGAAATATGACATTTGTATTACAAATTTATTATGACAGTATCATGTAACTGATTCGGTTCTAAATGATCTTCTTTCTATTGTATTAAATAACATTGAATTATACCAGCGTTGTGGCGGCGATCATAACGTTATCATTTCTCAGTCAATAGTCATAACGTCCAAAACTATTCTTCCGAGCACGGATGAATAGCGTCGATTCGAAATTCAACATGCCGCTTACATCATATTTTTCAATAAATAGGTCGATAACGAAACTGCAGGAATGAGCCCAATAGTTATGATTCGAAGTTATAATAATATGAGCCATATACTCAGCCAAACTTTCCTGTAAATTTAGGTATAACTCGATAATTTGTCAAACACCTTGAGGTAGCTGCATGCTCCATCGATCATAACGTAATTACGTGCGTTATGATCACGACGTCACCAGAATCGAAACTGAGATTAATCTGCAACATTTTGTCAATTATTTGCTTACTGTAGTCATCAATCGACCAACTTAGATGTTACATTAAATTCTAAAGATTTTTGAACGCTATCATCATGGTGGTAAGTAGGTTACTGATGCGTAAATAGACAATTAGATTGTCGACAACTGTGTAATGGGCGATAATTAGATATCTTCTCATTGACTCTTGAATCATTGAGCTACAACCAATACCAGATAGTTATAATAAAATATGTAGTAATAATATTTATTTCGCATATACATGCAATGTTACATGGAAAGAAAGAAGTAATTATATAACAACAAAAATCTATGGTTGGGTGTTAAGCATCATAGCATGTGAGAAAACTTATGGCGGGATCCCGCCCCGGGCTAAAAACTCGCAACACCAAATAGCTACATAATTTTAAAGCATTAGATTTTATCCGATCGCAGCAGTCGCCAGTCTGCTTAGCAATAATTGACATAAAATGCTGCTCAAATTAATAAAGAAAAATATAGAAAAACATATAATATTTAGATGTATATCAAAATTGAATGATGATAAAAGAATTGAAAAGTTAAAAAGTTAACATGTTAACATACTGTAGAACACTATTTTTACGCGGAATTCAAATTTCGCGGTTTTCCATGTGTGCGTCATTTCGCGGAATAAATTTTTCACGGTCCAGGATGTGATGAAAATATTTTTTTCAAAAAATCAGGAAATAGAAGCTCTCTTCCATAACAAAGCAACAGAACATCGCTCAGTTAAAGCTGCGCTTTCTCCGTTCTCAGTTCTGCGTCATGGGGCAGAGCGAATAGCATGCAGCATCGATTTCACACCTAATCAATGACGCCTGCATTGATGATAAGGGTTGTCTGCAATGCTTTGAAAAAAATACGTAATCAAAGAAACGGCAGCCCTTTGTAGACAATTACGAATAAAATAAATAATAATGTTGATGGGGATTATCAATAAACGGAAGAGAGAAAGAAAACAATTTGTTTGGTTCATTTGTCCGAATTTCAAGTGGGATTGTATCATGATTGCTGCTGTGTATTGCTAACACGCGGTGATCAAAACGGGATGAAAATCATAACGCACATTGGCCTCCTCCCTAAAGGTGCATTATGGCCACTTTTTTACACGGAATCCATTTCACATCAATTTTCGCGGTCAAGCTTGACCGCGAAAGCCGTGAAAATTGATCTCGCACAGAAAATTTAGTGTTCTACAGTATACCATTTGTAACCGTAGTTACTAAGCTAGGCCTATATTAATAATAATCTTGTTTCAAGGGTCATATAAGCTATTGCGGGTCTACCTAAACACTTAAAACCCCTCCAACCCCAGGTCACATGGTATACTTGAAACCGGATTGACTAGTTGATGTATTAATTAAGTTTTATTTTTTAACCAGAATACACTGTGACCGTGGTTGTACGCGAAACTCAACTTTTTGTCTCATAATATGTAACAATATAGCTTCATCTTGGATGAAACCAAACTCAGGGATTATCATACTTTGCAATATCCATATCATTTATATGTTTCAACGGTTTTTCCGAGACTGTCAAGAACCATGTGAGACATTTTTACGTCTAATACGAGATATGATAATTCGGGAGGCAGGTTTCAGACAATACTAAGCTATGTTATTTCCAATACATGTATATGTACTATAAGTTGAGTCTCAAGGATATTCAAGGTGCATTCGGCGTTTTGTATTGAAACACGAAGGTTTACGGGATTCAAGTGTTTGGGTAGACCAGGCTATCGCTATTGGGGTCGCCAGACAGCTGCATCAAGGGGCTAGGCCTATGCATGACTTTGGGCCGGGGTCTCGATGTTTTCATTTGATACAGCTTGCAAGAATGGTTTTGTTCATGAATGAACTTTAAAATAAATGAAATTGGTATAAATTTTGATTACACAATAATGCCATTTTTCACATCAATCAGAGTGCATGTTTAAACAATTCAAGTTCTCAGCTCTTGGGAACCACATAAATTTATGCACAAAGAAGGTCCAATTCCTCCAAAGTGTGTATTTTAAGACAAACATGTAAAATACTCCCACAAAATAATTATATGCATGCATATATATAGGCCTTTGCCAAGTACATGTCAACTTATTCATACAAACTAGCCCAATTATTTTATGATCCTTACTATTTTCAGAAAATTGGGCTACAATTGAAGGCACAGTTGGAGAAGATCACTAACCTACGGCCAGAAGGTGACGACTTTCGTTGGTACATGAAGGTACGTGGTATTGCTTTGAGCAGCATCAATTTCATGGGCCATCACCTACTCTAGTTGAAGTGTGTGAATTGTGGCGAAGAGACTCCTGACTTTGTTTATCTTACTCTCGAGGTCTGTAACAAAACTATTCTGTTGATGACATATTTTGCATATTTCTGACATCAGGAAAATCAACCATTGAAAGGAGGAAGAGGCCACGCCAGTTTGGTGCTTAAGTGCAAAGGATGCATGCGGGAAAACTCCATTGGTAATCTACCTCTCTTCTCTTTCCTCTCTTCCTCGTGTAACTGAATGCTTGATTATTCTTCAGACATTATTCAAGACAGCATTGGGAAATACACCATGGATGACTGCCCTAAATTCAAGACGATAGTTGCTTTTGACTGTCGTGGTGTTGAGCCGATTGCTTTTGACCCCAGGGTAAGTAGAGTAATATTTTGTTTTCTCATTGATTCCATTTTCTGATCCTCAGGTTTCGTGGTCTGCTGAGGGAGAAGAGACACGTTCACCTTTTGCTGTTGATTTGTCGCAAGGAGTAAGTGTTGCTAAAAAGGCCAGTGTTTAGATTTTCTGCAAATTATGAATTCTTTTTTTTTTCAGGATTGGGCAGATTTTGATGAGAAAAATAGTGAATCGGTCGGAATTTATGAGTTGGAAAATCAGTTTGTTTCTCTGAAGCACTAATTGGTGCTTTTTAAAGTTCCATCTGCACCATGCGGTGCTTAACTGAATAGCCAACTCCCTCATTTGGCAATATAAAAAGCCACTTTAAATGATAAAGATGTTATTTTATTTGCCATAATATACATGAAGTAAAAGCTTCCTGTGTGAAAGGATCTTACTTTTTTCGTTTGATTTGAAAGCTGCTGGGAAGGCTCTTAAGCTGAAGAAATTGTTGAGTTCGGCATTCACATTATGTTCACCACTGATTTCATGAAACCTGCTGGCCTTCCTTTTTCTTTTAAATTTCGGATCCTGAGACAACCTACCAATACATTGAAAAGTCGGCTGACGGCGGAGACAGGCGAAGCTAAAGAAGCAAACTACTTCGAACAAGCCATCAGCATCTCAATTGCAAGAGGCAACGCAGCATGCGTGCTAGCATGCTTGGAGAATTCCTTGTGAAATTACCATCAAATGATTGTAAAACTTGTCTCTCGAGAAATATAATTATATATAAATGAAAAAGTAAAAAAAAAAAACCTACTATAGATAAATAAATTTGATCACGAAGACATAGAGGCGACAGTTCAGACCTATATTAGAGCCAGCACAGCAGTGGATTGTCAGCCCTGAGAGCTAATTGGGATTAATATATATGTATAGAGCTTTGTACAACATATTATCTTCTAAATTGATTAGTAGCCTTAAGCCAGAATGGTTTGGGGCCAAAATGATTTGGTTTTAGAGAAGAAAAATTCCTATTTCTGATAAATAAACTTCTAAATCATCCCGTATAATGCAATCTGGACCAATTGAATTATGTTGTTTGTTTGAACTTCTTTATTTATCATTATTTGTTTGCCTTTTTCAATTTTCATTTACTTTGAAAAAAACCAATTGCAATTGATAAAAATTGCTACGTCATTCATTCATGACGTGAAATAGAATATTATTCTTAAATCGAAGTGACTTCGTTTCCACCAGCTGTGTACGCAGGGCCCGTACTACATTTACAGCAGTGACTTTCCGGAAGTCCCCGACGAACTCCAAACCTTACTGAATCATAGGGCGTATGGCTATTGGTTTAATCGAAATCTCATCTCATTGTTACTGTTAAACGGTGGAGACAGTTATAATAAAAGGCAATTAGACAGGGAAAGTTAAAGCCGCCGATCCTTGGATTGACCTTTAACGGAAATCTTCAAAAAAAGCGCAATAGAATTCGGAACTCCAGCGTTTGCTAAACCGTGTCAACTTCGGTGAACACAACCGCTCACGTTTCTGAATTGGTTCCCATGCAAAGCAAAGAAGTGAATGAAATATTTGCCATGATTGTTAAGGGCCGTTCACATATGTGCGTCCGGCACGTGCGGGCGGGAAACGCCCGCCCGCACATAATTATGTGAACGGCCCTTTAACCTCCAAGGTTTTCGTGCCTCATGACAATCAATCGATGATCAAATACTAGAAAACTACATGATCAAGAAAAGCTTTCTGACGGCGAGCATGTCTCGATCAATTTCATGGGCTATCAATTAAGGCCATCATTGTCGTGGACTGCTCGAAATTGGTCGTTTACCAGGATTCATTGATGGGTTGCGCAATAAAATTCTTTTGGTTCGCAAACGGTACATGACTCCATTAGACTTGAGCACTATATGGATACTACTTCTTGAAGCCCCAAACATGGATTGACCTTATTAATTTATAATTACTATGCCTAATTATTAATGTGTTAATAGAGCAGCGCCTTTCTTTTGCACCCAAGTATACGTTCCACTAATCCCGCGCGAACACCATTCAATTAAACTTCGATTGATTTTTTTTTTTTTGAATATTCAAAATAGAAATTTACTTTAGTTTAACATTATAGTTTTAATATACACGTATATACGCACTTTGCAGTATAAGTTTGTACCCTTGTAATTAATTATCATATATTGAAAGATCTTCCAATTAATTAAAACCTGTTAGCGAATGACAAAATTCAAATTTTGGCTTTTGAGACATTAGGATCAGGAGGACCGTCAATTACACCATTTATTAACGACATATAACAAAGAAAATTGGACCGGGAACAGAAGACAAGCGAAAAGGCCGCTACTAATTCGTTGTCAATTCTATCCTCATTAGACGATCATCCATAATTTATACTATACTATCTACTGTAAAATAATATCCTTTCATTGAACACAAATATATGTGGTGTACAGGAACATGAATTATAAATGCGGATAATGTAATATTGGAAACGCGCGGGAAATTATCATTTCGGGATATTATAAGGAAAATTTCCCACGCCTTCCCAAATCCAATTTCCACCGTCGTTGGTTCAACTTACAGTGATGCACATAATATAGTCATTAAAGAAGGAACGAAAGTGAAATAGCAAGATCTTCGTCTGCTGGTATGAAAAGCGCGGGAATTTAATAGAGTTTACCATCGCATGAGTACAATCAAAATGGCTTCGTCTGAAGTACATGTTTTGTCGCTTCGAATCGATTGAATGAATCTATTAGTAATTTTTCTTTGCGGGTTATCATAAGAGGAAATAAATTAACCTATGATATGATCAACAGCGTGTTGCAAATTCTGACTTCGACCCTCTCATTAGTGATAACATGGCATCAGTCCAAAGTGATATCCTATATTATCACGAGTGTGTTTGTATCTCTTGATTAGGGCGTATGCGAGAATATCGATAGCGCTGGAGAAACCTGGCGGAGAGAGCTGAAATATCACCATGGCAACGGTCAGAGTTTATCAATGATTACATCTACACATTATCTTTTTTTTTTTTAACTTGCATGCAAATTCGATGAGTACCATAACATACATATATACATACATATAATAGTACGTAAACACATTTCTATGTATGGTGTAATTTATGCGATTAAGACGATCAATCGATCAGCAATAGAATGAAAACCATGTTTGGTAGCACACTATAGTGAATTTTTGTTGCTCAAGCTGCTCTTATTCAATTGTCCAAACATTATTTCGAGGCACTTAATTATTCCTCAGACGTGTCCCATGTAGATACACCTTTTATACGGGGTTACGCAATTGCCCGGATCGCTAATCATATTATTTGAGCCACCATGCAGATGGTCGTCGATCGGCATGACCTATAATTACATCAGGCCAAAGTTTGCAGTATTGCCTTTGCCATGCGCGGCGACCATCCCTGTGGTCACGTGACTGATTTGTTTATGGAACGGCACTAATTCCGAAAGGATAAGACCGCAGGTCATTTGGATCAGCGAAGGTTCAAGAATAGACGGAGAGAAGAGGCTGTAGTTCAGTAACATATATGTAATCATGACGAGCAAACTCAAGAACCTAAAGCAGCAAACGTGGCAAGAGATTTTCCCAAATAGTAGGCCTAAGTCACACGATAGAAGTATACATATGATGGCGAGATGTCGGATCAATTCTCCTGCGAACCAATGGCGACTCGAATCGCAATGGGTTGTATGGATGGCGTATGTATGTATGTATGTATGTAATGGCAGTAATTTGATCACTTGTAATTGTTTCAAAACTGATTAAACGATTACCATTTCAGCATTTCAAAAACTGATTTGATACGTGTCTGGAGAAATGAATGCATGTCTGCTGAATGATCTGATATAACCCCTATGGCAGAAACATATCGCCCGACACCTCGGCACATTCAACCACCTGATAAAGGCTGATATTCACACGAGCACTGGTCGAGTGGAATCTGGAATTATATGTTTGATTGATGCCTCGTTCAATTATCGCACATGTGGGCCTCTTTTGGACTCAAAGCAATCGCGTCGTCACTCCATGCAACACGCAACTGCTTGAGAGGTTTCTGCGTACATGTAGTAAATACTTCTTAGTAGCTGACCCACGCTTATATTATTCCTTTGAAAGTCTTTCCATGTAAATTACACAATTTACAGGATTGCAACCGACAGAGGTTTGAGTTGATGCACCGCTTGTGCATGGTCACATATAGCTTGCTGAGAGCTTACGTGTCACCTTAATTGTGGGGTATTACAACCAGGGGAATTGTGTGAAACGCATAGAAGCGATCTTCGTTGCGGTATACTAATCTATAGGCCTACATACAAAAACGGTTCTGCCTCGAGATTTGATTGCGTCGACCTCTGGAGTCCGTCAACCTAATGAGTCCTTATCCAACAAAGAACACTATATGTATCATCAACTTTGGAACCATAAAGACCTCTCAACATCCAATTGCCTAAAAGTCAGGTGTTGTTTTTTCCGGATATACCAGCGAGTCAATCAAACTATAATTATTGCGTTGAATTTCATACAGATCAGGGAACGACCCAATTTCAGCCCAGAGAAAGCAGCCGCTACGTTAAAAGGGGCCTTGGACGGTACGTTATATACACATTGGTCTCAAGTACATTTTTTAGGGCATAATTAATTGCACTCAATGTCGTTCCAGGTTCAGATGAGACTGAAGTAATCGATGTTTTGTTGAAGCATAACAATGCCCAGAGGCTGGAAATCAAGAAGCATTACAACCGCGCTTCCAACGGCAGTGTAAGTCAATTCAGCTATTTGGTTGGCATTTGGTTGACATTTGGTTGATTGTTGGGAATTATATTTGATTATAGGATCTTGAGAAGGATCTAGAAAAGAAAATAAGCTGCGGATATCTGAGGAATGCGTGTTTGGGTTTAGTAGCGTCTCCTCACGTATACCTCGCGAGAGAGATCCGAAAGGCAGTCAAGGTGAGAATTATCCATTCCGAAGGACAAATATATCACATCCACGAAATTGAATTACAGGGTTTGGGAACAGATGAAGGAGCGTTGATTGAAATTCTCTTGACAAGAAACAACGGTGAAATTCGCCATCTGAAGACAGCGTATGAAGAAGGTTAGCACAGAAATGTCATAATAATTTATGGTCTACTTTGTCTTTAATAAATGTATGAGCAGAGTTCCAGAGATGCCTGCAAGAAGATGTCGAAGACGACACCAGCGGGGCATTCCGTAGACTTCTGTTCGCGCAACTCGCAGCGTCTCGAAACGAGACCAGTGAAATCGACCTTGACCTTGCGCACAAGGACGCCGCTGAGATCTACAATGTCAGTTAAGCGTCAGATGTTTTTCGGGTTATATACGAACGCTGTCTAAATTCGTACATTTTTCTTCAGAGTAATAACAGTGCTATTATTTAAATGAAATATGATTTAAATGGCAATGGATCAAGTGTGCATAATGAGCGGAACGCGTTGAATTTTGGAATGCATAATTACTCTAATTCCCTTCAATCTCTCAGGCGGGTGAGGGCCAACGAGGCACGGATGACACCGCCATTAATGCAATTCTATGTTTGAGGAGCTACAGTCAGCTTCTCGCTATGTTCGATAAATTCCAAGAAATCGCCGGTAAAGACACCGCTGCTTCTATCGACAAAGCGGTCAGTGGTGACCTGAGAGACGGCTATTTAGCCATAAGTGAGCGCTAAAGGGGCCTCCACTCTAATTGCGTGGTCATTTCCTTCCATTTCAGTCAAGTTTGTTCGCAATTCGGCGGAATTCTTCGCCGAGCAACTCAACTTGAGCATGAAGGGTTCTGGCACAGATGAAAGGAAGCTGTCTCGTATTCTGATTTCCCGGTCAGAGGTGAGAAATCAAGTAAAATAAGGTCATTGAGTGACTATTTTCCCTCCCAGATTGATCTCATCAACATCACAGAAGCTTTCCAGGAGTTGTACGACAAAAAGCTCTGCGATGAAATCGACAAGGAAACCAGCGGGAATTTCAAACAACTTCTACTGGGGTTGCTGAAACCGAATTAAATAATACCCAGCATGATTACCCTAAAGAATTATTGTGATTTATATTAGCATAAGAAAAGGATTAGGACCGATGAGACACAACATTGCTGTTATATGCCTGCTCTTGTACAGAATAATATTTCTCATACTTCTAACTGATTGCAGCCGCGTACTGAAACAGCCCAATTAAGGGCAGATCGAAAGTCGAGGGCACGATGATACTCTTGAAAGCCCCTTATACAGTTCAGAACAATTTGGTTGAGATTCGACGAGGATCATAAGACTCTAGGGTCTGGGATATTTATATGTAACTGCCTTTAAATAATGCAACGTACAAATAACACGTGCATTGTAATATACGTGATTATGCTGTGCACATAATTAGGGCTGTTTTTCCCTTTGCAAAAGAAGATAGAGAAAAATACGAAGTACCATTCCAGGTACAGTACGCGTGGTTACCCTGTTTGCTAATCGGTTAATCAACCTTGCAAATGGAAGCAGACAATAAGAGAAATCGACCAGAAAAAAACGCTAGCTGCTCTTGCTATATATATTTCCCTCTTCTAGTTTTGTATCCATGTTTTGCAGTGAAATCTGCAATAACGCCTAAGGACATCCGATGGAAGTCTCCTGTGTAGCGAAAATTTTAAGCATTTATGACTTCATTGCGGAATATGATTGAAAAGGGCCATTAAACAGTTACCGTTTGATCGAATGCAATTACAATGACCTCATTTTGTGAACTAATTAAGATTCAAATTCAAACGTAAGTGTGAGCCGAACCGAATAGGCGTATGAGTTATTTGATAATAGCTCACTCATTCTCACACTCGATGCTCTGAAAAGCCAATGCCATTATTATATCATTGGAGCAAAAATAAAGGAGTAACTAAAATCTGATTATCGGACGTCAGAGATAAAAGAAAAATATATTTAAATTGTCACGCGTCAGTGGCGTCACGCAATAATATTATTATGTCCCACAAAAAATCTAAAAATTCCGATTATTATGTCGAATGACATATAATTGGTTCAAAATATGTTAATTGAGTGCAGAATTGCAGATTAATTACTGTACATGTATATACCCAAAAATATCATTCGTATCAACCACCTCGATATCGATCCTCATCTCCGGTCACATTTCCCGATAGAACTCAGCTTTAATCATTCTTGTTAAAATGGAATGTTATTCGACGACATAAGCGAGCCTTAATTACCACCGATTGATGCTGCAGAGCCTAATTAGATTAGATTGCAATTCATTTCTAATCCGAAGTTGCTTTTGTAATTTTTGACAAATCCCCATTTCCCTGGTCCGCGTTGCAAAGCACCAACTTTACGGGTATTTTAGACCATTGTCACACAGGGTTTACCAGTCCAAATATCTTTTGGTCTCAAATATATGATTGATTGATTGATTGATTGATTGATTGATTGATTGATTGATTGATTGATTGATTGATTGATTGATTGATTGATTGATTGATTGATTGATTGATTGATTGATTGATTGATTGATTGATTGATTGATTGATTGAATTTGATTGATTGATTGATTGATTGATTGATTGTTTGCTTGCTTGCTTGCTTGATTGATTGATTGATTGATTGATTGATTGATTGATGGATTGATTGATTGATTGATTGATTAATTGATTGATTGATTGATTGATTGATTGATTGTTTGCTTGCTTGCTTGCTTGATTGATTGATTGATTGATTGATTGATTGATTGATTGATTGATTGATTGTTTGATTGATTGATTGATTGATTGATTGTTTGCTTGCTTGCTTGCTTGATTGATTGATTGATTGATTGATTGATTGATTGATTGATTGATTGTTTGCTTGCTTGCTTGATTGATTGATTGATTGATTGATTGATTGATTGATTGATTGATTGATTGATTGATTGATTGATTGATTGATTGATTGATTATTTTTTTTACGTTTTGTTTGTCTTCCTGTGTCGAATTTGCTTCTCATGTTGTGTTCGGGGTCTCAGAATAAGACCGTCTGCATGATTGGCCCGGAAACAGCATTTCTGTCTAAACGCGGCTCTGGGTAACGTAAAAATAGGGCAACACGTGCCCTCGTCTCAGAGGTGTTAAGGTGGCTTGATTACCACCCTGTCGATTTGTTGAATGTTGTGACGCATGTATGCCTCGTCGTTAGAATTCCGATGCTAAACGGGCCCGGAACCTCAGACCAAAATACTAGGTCATGACCTGCATTGTGTCATTAGCAAATACCTGGATAATCATACATCAACCCTCATCACAAAAATTAAAACGGGAAAAAAAGCTAACAAAAGCACACGTGAAAACAATGCATCCATTATTCATAAATGAACAAGATAATCAAGCATGCATGGTTTGAAAACGTACTTTTTAATCGGGTCTGGATAGGTATGAATTAAAAATAAGCAATAAATCATCCATTCGCCTGAGCATTAGGTTATTGAATGTGAATAATTGTACATATCAGTTTGTCATGTACATGCATATACACGAAGAGAAATTTCCATAATAAGTTAGATAACAAAAATAAAAAGACACAAGGATATGGCTGGAATTTTTAATTCTTCGCGGTCTCCTTCTAAATAGAATGCTCATTTTTAAAGCACTGATTATGCCAAATATCTAAGACCCAGCTACTTGAGTGAAATTAATATATCCTTTGTGAAATCTTACACTGTGTATGGTACGCGTAACCGTGCTAAATATCGTGTCCCTCGGTTTCGGCATGAAAAGGGGAAAACCAATAACTGAAACTATACATTATAAATAGCTCGCCACCAAATGTCCTCAGCAAATGTTTTTCTCATTTGCTAAAAGGTTTTACCCAATACACAAAAATCACACATTATCCGGAAAATTATACCACCCATAATTGTTACACCTGCGATATTAATAACAGATTTCTCCTCTCATATTGTTCATTATTGAACACGCATCAGTGTATATACCTCGTCTATGTGCCTGGGTCGAAAGGCTATTATGCCAGTCTCCTATTTTAATTTCAATCAAATTATAAATTTTGTAGCTTACTATTTGCTTTTATTCATGCTAATAACTGTTTCTGTATGTGACTATGCCTCTCCGTCTGTCCTCTTTGGTCAAATTTTAATAATCTCAACCCTAAGCACTCATATCCGATCACACATAATGCAGTCTGAAGCAGCATTTGCGGTGCAATGGCATCCGATCCCATGTGACGTCATAAGCACTCGCTGCGAGTTTTTGATGAAAAGCGGAGAGCGAGCATCGCCTGCCTCACTTGCAGAGTGGGCAGCAACGACAAGATCTCTCTTTGCCTCGTCTTGTAAGAACTGCATTGTCATCAAAGTTAAACATGGATGGCAACGTGTGTGGCTACGTGGTTTTCCCAAGCTTAGACAACTGTTCCAGCCTCAACATGAGTTTGCTAAAGGTTAATGTTGGAGCGACGGGGTCTGATGCCAGCAAACTAGCACAGAACAAGATCATTGGGTTGTACGTTATGGGAAGTTTGTGCGTGTTTGGAATTGTGGGCAATGTCCTGTCATTGCTTGGACTTCACCACGACAAGGAGCGACGCGAGGCATCATTTCTGCTGCAATGCCTCGCAGTTATCGATGGTCTGTATCTATTCACTGCTTTCTTCCGCTATCCGCTGAAGCACCTTGTCGACGCTCCGACCTACGAGTACATTCAGTTGGGCGCTTTTCCCATGCTCAAGTCTTTTCAGACGATCTGTATCTGGACAATGGTCTTGGTGACCATCGACCGCTACATCCACGTGTGCTTCCCTCTCCGAGCACAGATCCTTCTCACAAAACGCAGCAAGAGGCTGTGGGTGATTACGATACTAGTGGCTAGTTTCATTTACAACCTGCCTCGCTTTTTTGACAGCTGTATCAGTCATTTTGTCCTGCCCTGTACTGAAATTGACATCGTGGGAATGGTGTTCAGACCCCAGTTCAAACACAAGGCGTACTCATTCATCTACCGTCAAGTGCTCTACATTCTCTTGTTGTATGTCGCACCGCAAGCTATCCTCATTTTCATGAATTGCAATCTGATCCGAGCCATCCGTCGATCTCGCAAGCGACACGCCTCTCACCAAGACTCGAGCAACGACAGCAATTCTACAGTTGTACTGGTCATCATCGTGATTGTGTTCATCGTGTGTGAAGCCCCTGAACCTGTGATTCACAGCATCAGTGCTGTTGAATATGCATTCCACATCGAAGTCTTCACCTTCGATTTCATAGCCCTTTACACTATTAGCGATCTGCTCATGCTCGTAAATTCGTCCATCAACTTTTTTATCTACGTCATATTTGGACGACGATTTCGTGAAACTCTCAAAGGCATGTTCAGAGAAAATTTCACATCGGCCACTTCAAGGTTTAACCGAAGCAGCTTCGCAGACCCGACAAAAGCCACCAGACAATCCTACCCTAGAGTACATTTCACCCCGCAACCTGCTTTCGATGGCGTTAAAGTATGAGGCAAAGGCGTGTTTACGGTGACTTTAACGGTGTGCGTGTATGTTTACCACTTGTTCTGTTCGTAGGCGTCAGCTGAGATTAATAATTATTTATAGATGACCAAAAGGCACGTAAAATATTGTAAAGTATAATTGAACACTTGGCCTCCATTAAAACTGCACCCACAGACCAGATGACAGACTCCGTGTGTTCTATATTGTTCATAACTGAATTTAATGATACGAAGGGCAATTTATTGGGTTCTCTATGATGTTAACGTAAAATAGAGATGCTGTCTCTCAGAAGCACCCAGATGGTGTCAACAATTGGGAGATGATCGATGTGTGAAATCCATTGGCTAATCATCCCTTCGTTTTTCATCGAATTGTTGCATGACTTTCAAACACGATTTGTATTTATTTATGCATACCTAATTAAGTAATTATCATGAACTGTGTCGCATAATTGAGTTCTTTTAAATCAATTTCATGATTGAGTATGAAACGAGATAAACATTCGCATGGTAACGCCAAAAATATACGTACCAAAGATAATTTTATGTACGCTATGCGAAGATATTTATAACCTAATTAAGGTAAGTTGTTTATGCAACTACTTAGGAATGCTTGAATGCATCATGGTCACAATTACGAGCACCGACTTTTAAGCAATTGCACGTGTGTTGTTTAATAAGTAATCTAAGTACATATATATATTGAATGAACAATTTTACACTGAATTTGAGAGGAAATGGAGAGAGAAAATAAATATACGAAAAGAGCGGTAGAAAGAAGTAAAAACCCCAATGAACAGCAGCTTTACATTTATGGGTTGATAAAACCTGAACGGAAAACATTGCATCCGACCATGCAATGAGACCAGGGAAGGCGGTGTATTGACCTGAATTCTATATATTAAAGTCTAATCTATGATTTAATTACCTTGACAGACATTCTTCTGCTACCAAAAAAGATACAAGCAACACATATGCCTCTTCTCATAGTACGCAACCGTCTGCTGCGGTTCCCATTGTGTTGCTTGCTTAATTCGCCCTTTTACCTAGAATTCCGGATGATAAAACTACAGATGTTCCCATCACATCAAACAGAACGGAAAATGACATTTGAGGATTTCATCTTTTATTTTCTCTGAGTTGAGCCTAACTTCTGGATTCCACGGAATCTCCTACAAAATGTTTGAATCGCGCGCAGAGGGCTTTCAAATATTGCCTTTTGTCACAGAATGCAGATACTGGATTCTTTTTCTCTTTCATCCTAGAAACATATTTATGGAGACCAGCTTCGTATTATAAACGTATTATACCAGGTGGAATATATCATAACACAAAACCGCAGATCACGTACATACCATATAGAATATATCGTTCTACCTGGTATCTACGATATCGTATATACCAGATAGAACAACGGAGTATCTTTTCATTGTTAATTGACATATTATGTAATCAATGTACCACAATGGAAGCCATCCGCAAATTGAAGATAAAAATATATCTGCCATAAAATTTAGACTACAATGCGATAAAGAAATATAGAAAACACGAATGCAGGTTTAATTTTGTCAACTACCTTATTAATTTCTTCGTAATTTGAGCTTTTTTTCTGTGATAAAACCGAACTCTGCAATCATCAAAGGGATAAAGGGATACAATTTGTAATCACATGCAGCGGTTGGCGAGTAAAGGATTTGGTGTTGGAAATGTGGTTAGCACTTTGTTTCGTTTTTACGTGATCTACTTCTTTGAGGAACTATTTAATTCACTTCGATGCTTCATGCGATAAAAGATCGATGCTTCCAAGAATTCTGATTCGATCTCGTTCTGGGTTTCCTTTAATGACAACTGCATGGTTTACGATATGCAGGATGGACACGTATCCGGGGCGATGCCGATACCTAATATATATACAATATATTATACATGTAATTGGGAAGCTGGTCTCGATATCATTCCATGACTTGTAATGTGGGCAGGAACAGTCGACACGCAAGCGCGTTGAGTGCCAAAATAATGCTGAATTTAGATAGAACAATATGCCATAAATAAAAGGAATAATTAACAATCCAAGTGTTGCCAAAATATTGAATAAATTAACACCATCCTTGACTTAACATAATCGACCAACACTGCATGCTATCGTGGTAAATTCATAGCACGAGTTTGCTTGACGTGAAAAAAATTGTTACATTTCATCAGGAAGCGACACGAAACACGTCATTTTTCGAGAATAACAATGATTCACGTATATCTTCATTTAGTCAACTCTCTTTTTATTGCTGTTGTTCGTTGATCCTTCCATAACAACCCTTCGGACAGCTGTTACATCAGATGGACTTTTAGCTGCACTTTGTCGAGGGAGGAGAGGGTGCTCCTGAACCCTGATGACGATGAAATGGGGCGGAGGGCTCTATATTAATCGCCCAGCACCCTCATGCAGATTGTAATCTGGCTGCCTCATCGATCAAGCGATAAACTCAGCCTCCCCAGATGAATCCGCAATGGACCAAAAGATTCCAAATGGCTGCATTTCGGGTGAGTTATATGAACGCTTCATTGGAATCATTACAATGAGGACACTATTATGTACACAACTACGGATAGTTCACCCCTCACTCATTAAAATAGGACATTAGTCATGAAACCAAAGATGTTTCGTAAAACTTTCGTTCATTAACCCAAGAACCCAACCAAATTACTGTTGCTCCACAAACAACCGGTTTCTTTAAGTGGGAGCCAAATCAGGGACCGGGGACCACTCGGTTACTTCACGCTCTCTTCGATTGATACCAAGGGGTCTTTATCCTGCATGATACCTCAGCATTGTGGGCTGATTGGACCTTGAACTCGGGACTTGGGCCTTTTCGACTTCGAATTGCAACCTGACAGTCAAACCAACTGCCTCAAGATTGGCCAATTCGTTGCATGCAAGATCCGGTTTCATAAATGTTGCATAACATGATTAACATCTACTCTAAGATTTGTACGTGCATCAAGGAGATTATACCATTATGCATGTACTATTACAGACGAGCTAAAGATTTGCTGTAATTCCACGTGATGTAACCAAGGCCGAAACGGGCGGATTTAGGATAACTTTACAAAGCTACATTATTACGAATTGTTTTATGCCCACGAATTATAATTGTATAAAGAATAACGAATTATATAATAGCGTAATTGAGACGAATGCATCTCATTAGGTAACCTGGTCGTGCACATGAAAACGACAGACGTGATCGGTTTGCAGACAGTTTGGAGGCACGAATAGTTGTCCCAGAGCGTCTGACATCGCACTGCTCGAACTCCGTGGTGTCCATAAACGAGACCTCTCGGCGTCTCTACGATCGAAGACTGATCAACACTTCGGCAATTTCTTCGGCTTTCGGAGAAATCGAAATCCGCGAAATTATGACGTAGAGGACCGACTGATGTGCAATTCGTGGCAGGAGATTTATCTCTTGATCTCGCACCGTTTGATGAGCATCGAAGAGGTCACTGGAGGGCATTGACCTGAGCAAGGCGAATTAAATTGTTTTGCAATAGCAATAACACCAATGGTGCTTGCTTCATTACTTAGGAAGTGATCGAGTGCATAGAAGGCTGTGTTTGCATTATAGGGCATAGTTATTGTGCAAACAACGCAGTGTTTTTTCAACTTGGGTCATTGGCATCGTTCGGTGACCAGAGGTGAATGAAATCTGTATGACGCAGCTGCGCTCACCGTCTGGCCAATTTGAACAATGGACAATTGCAAACTGAAAGGGACAGTGCGAAAAGTTTTAATTTGAAGACGAAAATTGCATTCGGGATGTTTGTTTGCAGTCTGGATAAATTATATAGCTCACAACTGCGTGTGTTTCTCAATTATTATGCTCATGTCAATTTCGCGATTGTATTGATGCAACAAGAGGTGGCTATTTTCATGATTGCCTCTCTCGCAATGAACGTCAATGCTCCACAACCCTCTCTGGTCCTTCCAGTAAGCACCCAATCCTCAGAAAGTCGGAATGCAACAGACAGTTCCGCAACACTTTAAAATCCTCGTATCTGAGCATTCGGCTTAGGAAGAGGACGCTATTGAGATTGCAGAGGTCACAACCGAAAACAGATGCTACAATTTTGTTAGTGGCCAGTGTGCCTGCTTCAGACGATAGATATTCAAGCACCTCTCGCATAGGGTAGAAATCCTGTTTACCTGGATCAATAATCAAATTCAGTCTCAATTAAGGGACCTTTAGATTACATTAAGAGAAAAAGGCAGACACATAACAAAATGGCTTTCACCTGAAAAGCTCTCATGAGCGCCACCATCCTGTCAGCTTTCGAGTCATTCCACATTCGGAATTTTCCAACCACATCTGCATTGTTATGATATGTTGGCCCCCTTGTGTAGTGATCATCATATTCTATTAGGCTTGGTGGACTGAATAAAGGGAGGTTGTCAGCAGTACCTACCACAATAAATAATTAGCTTACCAGAAAGAGCAAGTTAATTTGATTTACAACCAAGTAAAGAGTCATTTCATTTACTCATGCAGCAGTTGCTTTGTCACTACCTGACGGACGCCGATGCGTCACTTCTGGCTGTTGTACAATGAAACCAACCTATGCATCTTTCTATTCGACAAAAGCGTAGTTGACAAAAGGTGTTAATATTTCACGGGGGCTGGTGCCTGGGGGGAGTTATTCTTGGTTAGGTCTTTTGTGTACCTTACAACTTCAGTTGGATCAAATGACGCATCACCAAGATGATAGAGTTCTTCTCGCGGGCAATTAGGTCAAAGTGTTGAAGTACAAAAAGAATTACAGAAGAGCTCTCATATTGGCGGTCATTTTCCCGCTCGCTTCGGAAATTGCTGAATATATAGCGTGTTCATTATAATATGCCTACTTTCAACTTTCACGTATACTATCCAATTATAATAAATGTTTCGGTTGAATAATCGCTGTTTTTCAACCTTTTGGGGATATTTTCTTAGTTTTATTTAGAGGTTGTTATAATAACATTATAAACATGGCGGCGCATGCGCTGCCAACATTCCTATAACTCCCCGTGAGCGCATGCGCAATGCATCTGCGTTATAGTCCGTTCCTTCAAAAATAAAAAAAATAAGAGGTGATATCTTGACACACACCAAGAGTGGATTACTATGCTTCCGAATATTTCTAGGAATGCCACTTAGTTAATTCCACATTTTGCTCGATTATGTACATAAGCTATGACGAAATGAATTGACACTGCCTATCAACTTTTCGTAGTGTTTTGTCAGCTTGATAATGAATACCAATGGCTTCTTGTCCAATGCCCACACTTGCCTCAATCTACATGGGGGTTGCTTCTCTTCACCATTAATTGCCTCTTTTGTAATGTGGGGATTATTTCATAAAGTGTTTTCTTGGGACGTACGTTACCTACATGCATATGTTCCGTATAAGTCGCTGTAAATTGGATTGCAAAGTCGTAAAACCAGGCATCGAATGATTGTTACACTAATGTATTCAGACTGGCATCTCCTCAATTCCATTCAACGGATGAAACACAAAACAGAAGCATTATCTAGGAACAGGACGTATGCCCTGCTCTTTGTGACCAATCGACATGGAACGTTGCATGAAGGAAATCATTATCATCACACTTGATTGACCCCGCGTGACATGCCCATGGCCTTGAAAGCTAAATATAACTACTGAATAGAATTCAGCCATTATTATCTACCTTCCCTTATGGCCTGAGCCAATTAATTAAATTGTACATTGGAGGTCACCATCTGGATGAGTCGTACCCAGTGACGTAATGTAAGTGATAAACGAGTTTACTGTCAATTATTTTATGAAGGTTTAATAATACTTTTGTCGATATTTTAAGGCAGAGATTTCGCTAGCTGGCGATACAGGTCGCCAAAACATTCGCCTACTTAGATGTTCATCACCTCCTTGCGATGTATGCATGCAACGTACCGTGCAATATGTATTATTCATATTAAAAGGACTTGAGCAGAATGTAATCGAGATCAGGATCTCATGGCATAATGAATAAGATGACCGGTTGATTTGAAGGTCGACGGTTTGGATTCCCATCAGATTGTGAAGGTCATCACCCCCAACGGAGAACTCTGAGGACGGCCACGGCCTACAACATTATAATCATTATTATCGATGTGCATATATTTTTTATATAGGGTGGATTAATCATTAATGAATGTTTAATTTAATCGTTAAGAGTTTGTTGTTAAAGAATGATTTAGGCCTCAGTACAGATGGCCCCTCGGCAAATTGTTTAGTGCGTGCATGCAACTATATAACCAACGCGTATTATCTGGCACGCGCGGCAATCTTTTCATAAGTAGAGAATTCAGCAATTAAAGTTTAGTTTTGGGAGAGAGCCGAGCTCCGGACGCCAAGCTCAGTGAGGCTTGGCAACAGGTCAATTTACAATCTCTTGGGTATCCTTATACAAATTTACATTGTAAACCTTACCCCAAAATCCGAACTCAAGAAAATTATAATTATTATTGAAAAGTAGAGGGTAAACAACGTACATTTTGTTATTAGATGCCTCTCAGGCTTTTGATAGGGTGAATTATGTCAGGTTATTGTGGACCCTTAGAGACAGAGGAATGTGTCCTTTGATATATAGATTTCTTGCCTTCTCATAAAACCAACAAAAGATACGGGTCAAGTGGTCTGAATGGATTTGTGAACCGTTTATTGTTACAAACGGAGTAAAGCAGGGCGGAGTGCTGTCGCCAACCTTTTTCAATGTATATATGTTGATTGCTTAATTGATCGTTTAAAAAGGAAAAACATAGGCTGTCGGTTAAAGGGTCACTTCTGTGGAGCAGTGAGCTACGCAGACGACTTAACCCTGCTTGCGCCAACAAAATATGCTCTGCGGCTTATGCTCAAGGAAATTGAAATTTTTGCCCGCAAGCTCGATATAAAGTTTAATGCCTCCAAGAGTCAATTGGTCGCATATGATAGACATGGCCATATCCCTGTTTCTATCTGTTGCATGGGAGAAGCTATTGATTCCGTGCACCATGCCGTTCATCTCGGTAACCCTGTTGGTGTAGACGCTGATGGTCTTCGTGTTAAGAGAAGCATCAGGGATATGGTTATGCAGTGTAATTCGTTATGCGTTTTATTTCCATGTCTTGATTTGGATGTTAAAAATCGCTTATTTAATACGTATTGTATGCCATTGTATGGCTGCCAACTGTGGCGGCTTAATAGTATCAATGTTGAAGCTATTCACTTGTGGTGGAGGAAGTGTCTCAGACGGCTTTTAAATTTACCTCGACGCACACATTGTCATCTTCTTAATGCAATATGCCATGATGCACCTTTTAGTGATTAAATACTTAATCGTTTTGGGAAGTTTCTATGCAGTATACTTATAAGACCGAAAATTTATGTACACGCACTTGTTTTTACTCAGCGACCAATGGGAGTTCCTCCGTCCTGAGTTCTATTATTGTTCATTTATGCACAAAGCTCGGTATACCAAAGCACCGACTCCTTAGTGAAGATTTCTCTTTCCGTTCAAATTTTTGTATTGATGACGCTACTCAACAAATAGATGGCCTATTAAGGGACCTCATCCGCTTGCGAGATAGCAGCGGATTTATTACTAATGGTTGGACGAGGGAGGCGTTCAACTCACACTTAAATTTATCATGTTGCGAGTGAAGTTTTATACTAGAGCTGCTCATCACTTGATGACATGTCAGACTCAGTGTCTTTTTGTGAGTTTGTTTGTTTGTTTGGTTTTTTATTTTATTTTATTTTTCTCGTTCTTTTTTATATGAATATTTTGTACTTGAATACCACTTGTGCATATATCTCATGAAATAAAACATTATATATAAACGTTAAACTTTTCAATATGACTTTTTAATCTCACATTTTGCATGCATGTTTTGCCCTTCGTTTTTTGTCTACTGTTTGTAAAAGGCTGATATCAGCTAAGATATGGAGATATAGAGTTTCCTATTATTATAGAAGATGTGAGCTCGGCCTTTTTCTCCATTGTGAATAAAATGGTCATACCCTATCGTCAACACAGAACATATGGTCGCCAAAGACGCCACTCGCAGTTTCGCACGAAATGAAATTTACATCTATCCAGCATAGTATGTTAATTCAAACTCTAATGCGAGTAAATAGAAACGATCAAACCAGGTCCACTTTCATTGAAAAGTTAAAGTGTTGAAAAAAAATTAATAACTTAATTGTGCCAACCTGTGCAAAAATTTAGCGTTTTTGGTTCACGGAAACCGGAATCTGCGAAGTTGACGACACTCAGTGACCACTTTTCATGAGCGATGTCTCAGATTTGGTATACTAGTAATAATCAGAAGCTCGTCTCTATATCTATGGATATCAGCACCATGATTCATGTTGATTTAGGCTGATATCAGCACATTTGCCTGTAATCCAAAACAATGGCGTAAATAGTATGGCAGTATTTCTATAATTTGAAATTGTTATTTCATTTGCAGAGTAAATTTGGTGACATAATAGGTAGTTGCTCATGTTTTCATGCGCTGCGTCGGAACTTTTGCTTCGTGAATTTCTTCATTGTGAATGCTTGAAATCTGCTCGCTCACTGACGTGTGCGATTGACTAAGTAATTTACTAAGTAAGTCGGTGTGCGAAATAAATTATATAATTGTGTGATTCAAACCTTCTGTACTCGATGATGACAAAAATTATCAAAATTAATGGAATACACAGTAGTTGTGTGTAGTCATGTTACAAAGGGCATATTCGTTTGACCCACTTTGACGCATCAAAAAAGGATAATTATAAAACAATAAGCATCAGTGATATATCATACCTACCTTTGCATTAGCTAAAAAATACGAGTGCATTGTAAATCCGAAATGAGCATATGATCTTGATGGACGACGACTAAAGATAGAACCATATCAGATGCACAGGATTACTCAGATCACAACAAAGATATCTATGGAGGCATGTTTACCATCCTCCAAATGAATGCCCCATTGAAGGGTGGCATTAGTTGCCCTAAGCCCTTACCCATTCATCCTATTCTTTCGTATTCGTTGGATTATTGAGGGTGAGATAACCAGGACTGCATTCACACCGCGTGTTCTCCCGTGAATATATCTTGATTGCTCATAATTCTGTACAATCACGTCTAGACTATAGATAACAAATGGACTTTCGAAGGTTGACCGATGAATAGCGCCGTACAATGGTTGCCTGTGCTCAAGCAAGATGAATAAATTCTAAGCAAATGGGTGCTACTTGTCTTTTTGATTTCTGACATTGCAATTATTGTGTTTACGGGTTAGGGACGGCGCCAGGTTTATGGCATGGGGAGTTCAAGGTGGGGTCAAGGGATTCAATAACTAGGGAAGGGACATGAGAGGGTTTGGGTAAGGATCATAAGATAAATAAGGGTCGAAAATAGTATTTGTATTTGCATGATTCGTTTCGGTGAAATTTTGGCCTGCCAGTCACTCCCCCCTCCCTCAAAAGAAAAAAATAATCGGTGAGTTCTGCAATGAGATAAAAAAATAAAAAGGACAAAGAAGTTAATAATGCTTACAAAAACAGTGCACAGTCGTCAAACGAAGCTAATATCTGGAAATTCAAAGATGTTGCCATACGAATAATTTAAGTCGAAAATGAACGCTTCATTTGAGGAATATTTGCGTGATTGATGTTTTGTTGATGACTCCGAGTTACCGTTTATATTGAACTGAGCGATTAGCAAAACATAATCATTTCTTTTGGAAGTTTGGGAGAATGAAGGCTTACACTCTGATCAGAGTGTAATATTTAGAAAGGAACCGGGGGCAATAACCGCCAAAACAACAGCGGCCGCCATGTCCATGAAGGTCTATTGCAGAGTGTCCATCCGAGAGCGACATGCATTCGCAGTAGGACATTACTGGCGCCAGATGCTAGCTCCGTGTGATGAATAGCTCTGTTGAGATTTAGCTAAATGCTGAGCTCTGGCCTCAACGTGGCATCACCTGGGTCATATTAACGCTATGGTCAGGGGAATGGCCTCCGAACGAGGAGCTGAGGATGAGACGTCATCAGAGGTTCAGGGGTTAGCTCACATCAGTCAGAGTACACAGATGTTTTTGCGATGAAAAAGAAACGAACCATCATAAATTACATGGATTACATTCGTCCATGTGTTCAAGGCTACCAAACATGGCTACATTCTTTAATTATATGCTGTTTATAAATAATATACTATATGAATCGATCAAGTTTGAACCACTTCATTGAAACTGATCATGCTATGCTACAGAGTTAATGTATAGTTTGCAGATATCATCTTTAACAAATAAATATCTTCCATGTTCTCATGTATACATGCATATGGTTGTCTCGGGTATTATCACGAAATTAATATACAGGGGGCTTTTGATTGGGTTGGGGACCCGGATGAATAATCACCCATTCCACATGCAAAACCCCATCTCAGTTTGAGTGTATTCAATGCCCTACACTTCAATTCTCCTCATAATCGTCTCATGCATTTTAGATCAACAATCATAGAGATCTAGCTACCCTGAGGAGTTTCTCGGCAACACAACCCTAAGGTTATAATCCCTTTCGAAAGTTTGAATGAGGATATTCCATAGATGAATAATAAATAGGATAGAGATCTAAATAGGTCTGGCTCTATTTATACTCAAAATTTACACACTAATCTATTTAATAAGAAAATAATTCATTGTGTATGCCGCAATATCCACAAAGGTGCACATTAATTGTTTAATTGTGATATATCCAAATAGATCCGCATGTTTTGTCCAGACCGAGAGACTGTACTGCAGTATGTAGTCAACCACACATGGGAGTCGAACCCTTAATTTTAAATCGAAAGTCCCACGTACGCTCTTCAAGCGAGCTATTATTTAGTTTATACATGTACGTAATTTGCTATAACAGCGATGTAACTATATTTACATTTCCTGATATCAAGCATGCTCTTCTTTTGCGATACATTGCACTAATTCAGTGTCTTTTACTAGGCACGTGCACGAAAATCTGCCCTTCTGAGTGCGTCACTTCGCTCTCTTGTAACTCATCAGAAGCCAGGAAGACCTTTGGCGAAAGCTAAAACAGTACTTCTGGAAGCATGCAGTCACTCCAAGCATTAACGGTTATTCTCTCATTTCGGGAGCTACAAAAGTGTCCCCAACAGACCACGGTGCATCACCACCATGGCTTTCCCACTTCAATCATGTCCTAAGTTCATAACTGCTTAATGATATACGACATGGAATCTCCATGATCAACCAAAGGAGCTGAAGGCCTATAATTGATACAAGAGGGTTCTCGAAAACGGCGTGAATCTGTCTTGATAGAAAGAATCAGCTTCTGAATTGATTTAAGACCCAATTTATTTGATTTCGCCCACCTACAAAAAACAACCCACCCCGATCGATTTCTTGCCGCCCAGTTCTTGGGCAACATCGGTTGCAATAGCAATACCCATCCATGAGAAAGACATCGAGCATTTGCTTCTTCCCGGAATCCATTTGGTCAAAAAGTTGATTTCCCTTTTTGCAAAAACATCATTTGATTTAACAAATCGATCAGNCAGTATGTTGACCAAATT
>KB307198.1:539137-557093 GCA_000328365.1 Capitella teleta
CTCGGTCACCCTCTTCAGCGTCAAGATTAACGTACGGCATTGCGTAAGCTGTGGAGCCGTACTTAATTTTCCGAGTCGCGAAAAAACAGGAGTGCATAAGCCAAGCCCTGTATTTTGATTGTATTTTAATTGTAGACCTTTTTTCCGTTACTTTTTTTTTATGCACAAGTACAAGCTGTGTCAGCGACCACCTGCCCTGAACGACCACCCTAAAATCCACTCGACCATTTTAACACATAAGTGACCCTGTATTCAGCGACCACCTGTACAACGCGACCAGCAACCGGTCGTTATCGGTCCCGATTGACACTTAACCCTGTGTTAAACGACCAGGCGCTTGTTGGGCAATCATGAGTGCGTCAAAGTTTACATTGCTCGCTTGAGTCAAGCTCCTCCTCCCGCTCAGTCTCCTGAATTATTGTGACGGTCGCCGGCTCGCCTTTTGCTAACAGTTAGGAACAAGAAAGAATATGATTTTATTGGGAGAACAAATCAGATGAGAGAACGCATGTATGCTGCCTCGATTCACCCCGTGTCACTCTTTCCGGCGTCCAGAAGGTTCTCGCTTACTTCGCATAAAGCTCACACCGCCTGCTCAGCACTATAATCGACGTGGCCGCCGATTTGGATTCAAGTGTGGCTAATATTAGCCTATTCGTCATCGGCGATTTCAGATCTAAGCAGGCAACTCTGGGCTCATTTGTTCGTTAGAATATCCTGTATATAACAGTGTGAATGTACATTCCTGAATAATGCATTACACTGTATGTTTAATGCGTAATACATTTTGTACATGCATATGTAGGCCTGTATGTGGAAGCGTTATGATTGTTTTAATTAGTTCATTATCATAACGCACCATTATGAGCTAGCTGGCTTAAAATGAACCATGTATTCAGGGACCACCTGTTTTAAGCGACCGTTTGGAATCGGTCTCCAGAGTGGTCGTTATGGACAGGTTTTACTGTACTCGTTCGGTATCTCTGACGATCCGCTCAGTACTTATGCAATGAATTTGCGATAGAGGTTTTTTTTTCTGCACAAATTCCGCCCCACATGTATATACACGCAATTGAACGAAAGGTCACACACTAAATTCTCGAATTGCTATATACTACGCCTGTCAAAAGCTCATCACGCAGAAAACGTAATGATAGCGCTTAATACTTTAAAATGGCTTCAATTCAGAATAATTGACAAAATTATTTCCGTGCTTAGCTGTCTCCGCTTGGTTGAAATTGTTTTTTCCCACGAATAAGTGCCGTGTTTATTAGCCCAGACCCCCTAATCACTCGGTGTCTGGCGGCTCTTTTTTCTCTTCTCCTTGTATCCCAACAACTGCATAATTATACTTGGTACACTCTGAATCATAACTCAATTGAGATGTGCAACATTATGAACATATGAGATGACCCGACCTTAGTTTCCATACGAACCAAACCAATATTTCATATGATAGCATGCCTCTACGTATGACATTACACACAGATACAATTACAAACATATGCATAGAGTGCAGAATATGATTTATATATAAACCACAAACAGATATTTTCTAGCACGTGCATGGCTTTTCGGGTACAAATTAACTCTATGAACTCGTATTGAATTCCATATAATTATTGACCTATTTTGAGCTTTAACTAGGACACTGGGACCAACATGATGGATGTCCAAAATTGACCGAATTTCCGGTCAAAATCTGTGTTCATTGGCTGAGCGGGTAGCATCCAGGGGTGTTGTGGGATTGCTAGGCGGCGGAGCTCAAATTAAGCCCAGCTGTGCTTTGATAAAACAACAAGTCGACGTCCTAGTTGGAAGGATAAGGCCCGAGTCTGGTACAGAAGTACAGTCGACATGGCAGGCGAGTACTCTGATTTCTTCAAATCAATTGTGCTTTAAGACTATGTACTTTGTTTTCATTGTTATACATTGTGTACTCTGCTATATTTAGAATTAGGCCTATCTACAACATCAAAAGATCCTCAATGCGCAATTGTGCATGCAACAATCTTTGGGCGATTCTTCAATTTGATTTCTTTTGCTCTCTGTTTTGTACTATATCTCTGTTTAGTCTGGGTTATTTTTAGGTCACTTTACAATCTTGATTCGGGCGACAATTTCTCCCATTTGCCGTTGGTATTAAATCCTGTGTTCTATTGACCATAACCTTTAATTTTGTGTTCTAATCTACTGTCTTCATTCGTAATCATTCCACATTAATTCTATTTACATGATGGGCATATATCACCTAATTATTATTTATATATAATGTTATGTGCTTCATGCATTGCTACATCACCAATCATTAGCACAATTAATGAATTCACCTTTGTTTTTATCTGACATACTGAATATAATATAGACTTAATCCTTTTGCAAATTACAAACCTGCATCAAAATGCAATGATGATGCCAAGCAATCATTGCGTTGCATTACAAGGAACAGTGCTAGCGTCTACCTTTCTACACCTTTCTGAGCCGACAATATTACTCAATCCAAGAATAAACAAAGCCAACTTTGCCCAAAGATAAATTTGGAATTTTTTCTTCTTGTGAATGCTGAACTAATTTGCCAAACATTTCCGAAATAAACAAAACAAACAAAAACCCTGATACTGCTTTTTATTTTTATGATTTCGCTTTTCCTTTGTGCGGTTTCTTGTTTCTTAAAAGAGGATCCAGGCATGTTACGGCATATTAATTAATGATGGCATCTTGAATTATTGGTACCCATAGGGCCGATGAATGACCACTTAGGATTATCGCGCGTATACATACATGCCGCATAATCTCTGCCCGAATGCAATGCAAGTGCAAGTCAAACAAAATATATCTCACAATTCGTATATTGTAATTATGGGCACATTGTTTGTTGTTTGTTTGTTTTGTTTGTTTGTTTGTTTGTTTTTTTGTTTTTTTTTTTTCAGTAAATATGTCTAATAATTATTCTGCAGATCGAGAAGTAGCCATCACAGAAATCAAGGATCGCCTGATCCAATGTTTCGAGTTGTACAACAAAGGCGACATGGCAGCCTGCACTGCGTTTTACGCCACCGATGCCAAACTCTTCCCGCCCGGTTTCGAACCTGCAGAGGGAGCTGAAGGTGAGACGAATGACAGGGCAAGAAAACCCTGCAAAATCCCATGGCCCCCGGTCGAATGGAGCGTCGGATCCCTCACAATATGCGATGATCTGTACATCTTCAATCATGTACTGTACCGTATAGTACATTGACCAATAACAAGAACAGTTTGTTGATAAGCTGTTGGAATAGATTTATACGGTACAATCAAGTATGATATTTGTAAGGTAGACCAGATCAAATATGACCTGACAAACTTATCGGCATTTCGCGCCGCAATTATTTGCTGAAACTGAAGAATAATAGACTATAATACTAATCCCCAATGACCAATGGATGAACAACATACATGCCAACCTTTTTGTCCAGGGCAAAAAAGGAGATAAATGAAATCGCTGACGGGGGTGGGTGAGGGAGGGGTTTGCCCCCGCCCCCCCCCCCCCACCTCCGCTCTATGGCCCAGCACGGAAATTGTTAGTATTTCAGTGGCTAGTGATGGCAACAGGAAGCACGAATTGGTTCAAACTTTAGAGTTTTCAACACAGAACTTTGGTACAAATAATCTACTTCACAATATCTACACACAATGATGAAAGTAAAGAAAGCCAGGGCTTGTACATGTAACAAAGAGAACAGACAAACGTATATTGGTAGTGATTTTAGCAACTATATGCAACTATAATATTGTAACACGAAGGACAATAAATTCACTGTTACACAGTTCAAATCCTTTATATTCATCATCTCTTGAGTTCATTGTCTGGTATATGGCATCATTGCAGGATTTAATTATTGGCCCCAACAATAGTATTGGCATAGAGGAAGACAGATTATTCTTCATCTGTGGTATTGTCATATGCATAAGCAGAGCTTATCTTATGATCCTAAAGAACACCATCATTGAACTGATACATTGATTTTATTTCACGATGGCTGGCATGTCCATAAATGTGGTGCATATACGTATTATGATGATAACTTATAAGTCCGTCTCGAAATAAGATTGACAGGCAGTTATTATTTTCGTCACTGCCAGCATCCGTAAAAATCCCAAAGTAGTTGGATTTTGCAAATTTCTTCATGTTCATCTATGCCCAACAGCAAAGTTAAGCATGTGGGTTGTTTTTGTTCTTCCACAATGATAATCGGCTGTGATTTTGTTGTCTGGAAACATGCGTTTGAACATACATTTGGTGGAATCAGCCGACAACGAGCAACAATTATTAGCAACGATCCAACCAGTGATAATTATTTCAGCGTTAGTAACTTACAGTTTATATATGTAAATACATAAATACATAAATTTAATAAATAAATAAATAAATAAATAAATAAATAAATAAATAAATATATAAGGTATTGTGCAATATCATTCGAAGTGCACAAGGCAATGGCCATGAACCACGATCGATTACTTAAATCATCGGTTAAGCATGTACAAGGTCCCGTTATAAGTCCAGAGAGACTATACATTACTAGGTAATGGTATAATCACCCAGGGGAAACGAACCCGTAACCCATGGATTGAAAGTCCAACGCTCTACCATTGAGCCAAACAGGTAGGTTATGGTTGTTGTAGTTTGATGAATTGAACGACCAACTGCTTATTTTTGAGTTTTGTTTTAATTTTTTTTTTTTTTTTTTTTTTTTTATGCGGGCGGAGCGACTATCTCAGTATTCTGTTTGTGTTTTGAAGTCCCGGTGTGATCAACCACCACCCTTTTTGCCATCTCATTTGACGCTAAAACCAACTCCAGATCATCCATCAGGCAAAGTGTTCACTTTCGGGAGATGTGACTATGAAAGTCATGTTGTAAGTGAAAGTAGAGTAGTACATGTGTACAGCCAGTGTACATAATTAACATAGGTGAATAAGCTTCTTTCTTTCTTTTTTTTTTTATGCTGAGCATATAATGAAAGAGAGCATCTGATTGGTCATAGCTTCGGAACGCTAAAGAGCATGGAGCTATCACACACAGCCTCATAAGAGTACACGAGAAATTGAGCGGGAAACGGAGCTGCAGGGATTTTAATGAAAAAAAGGCAAAATCAAAGAAATTTTGAAAACCGGATCCTACCGGAGACTTATGCAAAACCGGATGGGGGTACAAAAGACGGAGCCTCCGGATCAAAAACGGAGTGTTGGCATGTATGCAACAAGAAGCACTTCAATACGCCTGCATGAGTTCGCCTTTTCAACGTTATGATTTCTCCTCTCAGCCATCAGCGCTGGACTGCAATTCAGCTACAACTCGAACAACGTGAAGCATTTGGATTACGAAATCAAGGAGGTGCAGGTGGCCGGTCCTGAAGTCGGATATTCGTGTGCAGCAACGGTTGCTAAGGACGCCAACGGAGAAGAGAAGGGCAAGTTCCAGTGAGTGTTTACTATTTGATTTGCCAACTGCATTCGATTCGATTATGTTGTTTGCAGGGATTTGATGTTGTGGACCAAAATGAGCGGAGAGTGGTTGGTCTTCAGGGAGATGTTCAACCAGCGACCATGAAAATTTTTGTTGTTTAGAGTTTCTTAGAAATAATATCAAAATTTGTATGTTTTAATGATAATAAATGCTTTTACTTTGGCTCCACTATACATAATCAATTAGTATAAAACTGGCAGCCATTTTGTAACCAGCGATATGCTAGCGATCATTATCGATTTTAAAACTACCAAACAACACCGATTTATGTTTAAAAAAATCGTAACATAGCATTGATTTAGCATTAGTTTAAGGATATTCCAGGGTTTTTAAACATTTAATTAATAAAGATTAATTATTTTCGTGTTTGTGATCAGATTGAAGACTAAGTTCGGGCACATCTTCCTCATCTCAGATGCAAGATGGAAATTGCAGTTCTAGGACTGTGTTGTAGTTTGGTCCCATTGAATGTTGAAGGCAATGAGTTGGGACTCAGTAAATAACTTAACAGAAGACTGGACGAGTAACAGTCAGATGATAGACTGTAGAAACTTACAACAACATGCGCAGTACACTTATTATGAGTATAAAAAGTAAATCAAGGGTAGGCAACAAACTCCGTCGCAGCGACGAAAGGTATTCGCATCTGTCGTCTAATCTGTTAGATGCATGCAAACCACATAAAGTAACGTGAGCACATCTTCTGCGATGACACTTTTGACTAAATAGACGTGACTATGCAGCGGCACCCTTAGAATTGATGCTTGTTCAAGCGGAGCACACGCCCAAAATCATAACACATCGAGGTGATTGGGGAGCCCATGAATCATTGGTGAGAGCATCTTGGCGCACTGGCTTCTCGAACGGCGAGTAACATTATGATTGGTATTTTGCTATTAAAAGAAAGCGGACAGTTGGAAATTTTGTTTCTGCCTGGAATAGCAGCAACCTGTGAAAAAAAAAGAGACTACCACATCAAACTTAGACTCATAATACATAAATATCATTTCGTCGTTTACGTGTGCACGGTATGTAGGCTTTATGTGCTCCATGAATTCAGATGATCAAGCTTTCGGGTAGCCGTCCACCATTCCAAGTGCACGTCCTTTCAGCACGATACTGCATGAGTCGTAGCATTTCAAATTTGAACGAGGGTTCCCAATTTGTTTGTCGATAGCTCAGGAACAAAATGACCAAGAAGTTTGAGCATTTTTTAGTCGCTTACATGGAAGTTGTAAAAAATTGATATGATTTAACCAAAAACTGATTAACTCACGGAGGAATATTCTTTCTCGCTTTCATGTTAGCCTATTCATGTGTTTGTAACCTCAGACAATAGCCTTCCGAATCATTCAAGATTATTTCATCAATAAGTATATTATTAATACCTACAATAAAAAGGGGTACTTTCTTTTAGCTTTCAGTTTATATTCGGACATACTCTGTAGTCATCATGCAGGCCTAACATACAGGAAGTGCATTAATCAGGGGTGTGTTAGTTGCATGAAAAAAAAAAATGGCAAACGGGGAGGGATTTGAGGCGGGGTTGTTTACCATTGGATGTTCCATCGACTACACTGCATCAGCATAAAACCAATTAATGCCCCATCTCTTCATTAAACCCATCTGAATCTTCTCTAAACACCCGAACAGGCATACGTGTATACCTACCCCTTCACTGTGTGTTGCATACCACAATGATGACGGCATTCAGACAATGTTTGTACAGCCCCGATAGCCAATTCAGTACGCAGACGATTGTTTCCAATCTGTTATCATTATGATGTGCGTTATGATCGCGCATTCGACTCCTCGAACAAGATTATAATTATACCGTGTACTTACTATGAAATAAGTTACAAGTCATTAACTAAAGTTACTTTTTTGGGGGAAAGCAATGGACTAAATAAATATGACTAAAAATTGACTACTCCTCCAAGTTATATATCGGTCGGTAGAATCCCAATCAAACTTCAACTTACAGGTAAATGTCGTTTAATCTCTAGATTATAAAGATAATATATTATTGATCTAGTTAATTACCAAATTATATTATACAATTACAAAGATGTAACAGCTGTCAAATCTTTAAATAGCCCGAGTACCACAAGCACCTGAAGCTCTTTTGCCAAATATAGCCCCTTGTCCACTGCGCTCCAGTCAACTAACAGCAATAAATTAACTCTAAGCAATTGGAATCTTGGTAGGAAATTTTCGAAATTTTCATAACGCACTTCGTTATAACGATCGAAGATCGTATATAGCTTCGACGAAGCTCTAGAATCTTTGCCATTACATAGCGCTACACTTGTATAACGTACTACATGCATACCGGTGGATTTATGTTGACCTATACTACGTGTCACACGCTGAGCGAGTATCCTTGTCTGGATCATATAACAAAAACTGGTCAAACCTAGCTTTTTTTTTTCTTTAGAAAATATTGTGAGATCTCAAGAGCATGCGGGTGGAAGTAGGAACTAAATTAGAAAGAAATATCAAGAATCATTCACCTCGATGACAGCTCTAAGTTGAAGAAAAATATATCCACGCCTTACGCATGCAAGTGATTAGCAAAGAAGAAGAAAAAAAGGCGAACTTTCATGCCTGAAGTATGTGTCGGACGGCTTGTTCTATCGCTTAAAAACTGTGACTGTGGATAAGAACAAAATGTACAAGCATCTTAATTATTTAATTAAAACCTTAACGACCAATGTTAAGTGTAACAGCGATAAACACGCCGTTAGATTGCATTCTAAAACACATAATCAATTTTCCAATTTAGTTCACAGCTAAACAAACCTCTTCAATTGATTGCCTTGAAAGTCGTGCGTTCTGCTCAGAACGCCAGGTGCAAAGGTCGCCGCAATCTATGCATCTAATTGGCATAACACAACCCGAAAATCACACCACACACGATCGTCGAGTGCCACTCGCTTCAACGCTCGACTATGGGGTGCATGCGTGGATTTTTTCTTCTCCTTCCATCACTTGAGATCCATTTTTTCTGAGGACACAACAGCTGTGTGGTTGTGGGTTCTCCTGGGAAGCTTTTGGGATTTATTTTACTTGGATTATTTCACAGAGGTGTTATACAACGGGTGAGATTTGTATTACACATGTTACAAATGAATAATTATTATTTGCATGGTGATTAAAATCGCTATCTGTCTTCGTCGTGAATGCCTTTCTCCTCATCACCTTCCTCCTCAGTAACATGGATTATGTCCATGCATCCATGGCATAATATCCGTATTGTGGGCGCAGACCGGTAATCCAGCCATTGCTATATATCAGTCTAAAGATTCTGCCACTTTCCACAATGTCCCTCGCCATTAGTGGGTTGGGATGTTCCACTCCTCGATACTTGCATGTGTACACGTATTCCCTAAGCGTCCCGGCCTCTTTCGTATGAATTATTCAGACTGATCGATCAAAGCCTGCATGCTCCGATCCAATTCAATCATTGGGAATATGAACCCTTTCCCTGACCCCACGTCCAATTCTCTCCAAATGCTTGAAAATTCGTGTGTCATTGCATGCAGTATGGTATATAATTATAGTAGCAGATCGAATATACCAATACATGTAGATAATTTCAAGACTCACGTCGATCACATATAGACGCTGAGTTCAACAACACCAGAGTCCAGAGTCAAGACTCATGCAAGTGTCCTATAGAGGAGCTTCAGATACATACATAGGCCTACATGTATATATAAAATCCTAAATATGTGGTTATCGTTCGTCCGTTTAAGATTGAGAACACGATTCGAACACAATTAACGATTGATCGCAGATTGAAATTAAGTGATCCATGCCAGTGTGCTAATAAATTTACCGATGTGTTTTACCAAAAAAAAGTTATCACCAATCAGAAAAGTTATTGTGTGGAAGCTAATCAGAGATAAAGCACATCTGATTTCCAAAGTGTGCTACCGTGTGGTTTATTAACTGATAAGGGGCTCTGTCATAGGATACCACATAAACACTCAATGCAACATGATCGTCAGCAGCTCTTCGCCACGCTCTCTCAGCGGTATATCCGACTGTCGTCACTTCTCGAGTATAGGTTTGGACCTTTATGATCAGCTGAGTGAGCTCTGCAAACAGTATATGCTCGCATAGCCTTGGGATATACTTTTCAAGTACCGAGTTTTACAGTGTTATGCGAGTATGCGACCTTGCTTTCGGTGCTTGCTCTGCATGTGGTGAGCATTAGCTTCGCTCGCAGGGTTCATTCTCTCATTCACACGATCTTTCTGCTGGCATTCAGTACAATCTATTAATCCTGGAATGCGATCAGTGGATCAGGCAATGTGAAGCATCTCTCATCGGTCGCTGCTCTGCTTATGTATTGTTAGCGACATATCGTTTATTTAATCGAATTAGTCAGACATGACGAGTCATAATAATAGCTGCAGTTGGTGTGTGTTAAGGGACGCAACAAGTAGTTTAATTAATTGTAAACATGCACACATGTTGCCCACATGTGGCCCATCATATGCAATGTACATGAATGCAAACTAATGTCAGTTATTTGCTGAATGGGTTGGTGATAAAACAGGGCGATCGGTTAAAGCGCTGTGATGTAACTTATAGAAATGGAGTCCAGCGTGTGCGCGAAATGCAGAATGCAGATGTGACGAGCAGAGTTGTAATGAAATATACACTGAGTGAGTGCGAAAACCAAGAGCAAGGAGACTCTATGTCTCCGTGGCCGCGAGCACTATTTCTTGATCAATGTTGGCAGATGCCGACCTTTTTTCCTCTCTCTTTGCTTCACTGACAAAGGTGTTCATCAATGCTTACAGCCAGCCACCTTTACCTGCGCTATCGTGTGCATTGGATACCTGTAATGATCATAGAATCGAGTTTCTCTGGGATATTGATCATCAACAAGTGAGTAGAATGCAAACATAATTCAATTTACGCGACCTTCATAATATTATTGGAATCAGTCACACGGTATCGGTCGGTTATAAGTGGATGTGTAGCCTTTAAGTCGACCGGAAGTTAATTGCACCGAGTCGGAGCCTGACACCAGTATATCGCTTTGTAGAAATCTGGAATTACGATAGGATTTCCTGGTGGTTATTGCGGCTGGCATCATATTACTAGCTCCGTGGTTTTAGTGTGGAACCGACCACATGACATGGTGTTGATATGTTTCCTTAAAAGGGATGTCCGTGTTTTTAATGTATCATATACTTCAGTTGTATTCAGCATCCTGATTATATCTATCGGATTTAAGAGGGATTTCTGCGTGAGCAAGCATTCGGATTCGGTATATAAACAAATCAGAAGACATTGTTGAGACAGAAGCAATCAGACAAGAGGAATGATGCGTGAAGGAGCTTCCAGAGGCTGGAATATTTTCGCACAACAAGCAACTGCCAAAGAAAAAGGTGATGTACAGCGAAAGAATGAATTGTTATCCTCTTAGTCGCCATCTTCTGGATACATCACAGCTGCCATTTAATGCTTTCTCTGGAGCAACCTCTCCCGTGTTACGTCACTGCAAATCTCAGTGTCGTAATTGTGATTATTCCACACACCCCGTCACTGAATCCGCTGTCCGTCTTCGTTCACCTCATTTCTATATACTTGAGCTGTATTTCAATCGCCTTCGAATCATCCTCTCATCTCATTTATTAGTAAATAGATTTATTGCGTATCAGAGCCGAAAGAGTGTCGTGTTAGAGAAGGGTATCACTCTTATTAAAACCTCTTGAGACGCCATATCGAAGCATTTAGGACCCAGTAACAGTGTTGATGGATATCTCTATCGCTTTAAAAAAAGTATATACTATAGCATTAAGATTCGAACCCTATTCTTACCCACTCCGTAACACCACCTAACGACAAGGCGCCCGTAGAATGTAACGTGATTGCGTAATCGTGAAAGAGATCGAGGCCGCGGAGAAATCCGCTCGGCTGAGGATCTTTGAGCGACCTTTCAGGGTTAGTTGTGTTTTGGTCGAGCGATGAGGAGGAGGCCGCCGTGAATCTCTTATTTTTCGATCTCTGATGTAGCAACTTTTGAAGAGAACTTGCGTAAGTTTGGAGTTCCACTGACCTCGTTCCATTTTTCCTGCCTTTCACTATACTATAATACTGGAGATTTCAACCTTTTTTATCATTTTGCAGATTCGATTGTAGACTTGGAGCTTATTCCAGCGATGGAAGCTCCCAAAATTCGGCTCCCAGGAGAAGAGGGGGATGCGAAGGATGATGACAGTGGGGCACTGGATACTGTGGGCCCTCTCCCCGCGGAGAATACCAAGATTGATAAATACATCGAGGGTATTGAGTTGTCGAACGCCTGCAGGAACTTTTATGTGATTCGATTAAACGCTGCATCGGCCATGAAGAAAACCCTCGGATTTGCACATGACGAAGGAGATCAGAGGGAAATGATTAAGAAATCGGGGAATGCGAAGGTTGATACTGCGATGGAGGTACTGCGGAGACAAATGGTGAGTCAAGCAACTCATTGTACGCGCATCAGTGTGTAATATTGTACTTTGTCCCAGCATAACATAATATACTTTGATCCAGCTCGTTTTTTCCTTACAAATTTTGTAAGGAGAAAACGAGCTGGATCAAAGTATATTATGTTGTGCTGGGCCTACATGTTTAAGGTACTAATTTTGCAAGTCTGTCCGACTTCGAGGCTTTAATTAGTGAATGGATGGATTGTGTAATTTAGATTTTCACACCGACCTGAGTTAACCTGGAGTGATGCTCTCTATCAACAGATAAATAAGTTAAGAATAAACGGTTTTCTGTGTATGCGTTTTAGCATGCGACGTCTTTTTCAATGCATGAAGTATACGGGAATAGCCGACATAATTATGTCTACAGATAGCATGACCTCTCCATCCTAACATCGTTAATTCTCGATGCAAAATCATTCACGCGAAAGAAAAGTCTTTAGAAGTCAGTAATTGGCGATCGAATAGCCTATGCGTAAGCCTTGGGGCATATGATTCCCCTGCAGTGACTTGAAATTCCATTATACTATATAATGGCTGTCAGCCAGGTCCTCTAGTGTGGCTAAATGTGGTGTTAGGGGAATTCCCAGATCATTAGCTGCAGCACATTTTCCTGTGTATTGTAATTAAGCGGATTTTGACACGGAAATGGAGCAACCATTCCAGATGAAAAGTGCGTTATGATTTTCTTTATGATATGTTTTTCAGGCTTCATTGATGGATCAAGATCTGGAGCTGATGAAGCAGCTACTCACCCTAAACGAGCAAATCGAGGACATGAAGTGGCGACGGAAACTCGGTTGCTACACGCATGCGCCGTCGGGGAGCAGCAGCCTTCTCCTTCCCGGCAGCAGCCGCTCGCAATTCGGTGTTAGTGAACTCAGACTGAAATACCCTTCGCCGTCGGAACTTTCCCTCCTCGAGTCTACAGAGTACACATCAATGCAGCAGATGGACAGCAGGCCTTCATCTTTAGATTTGCTGCCTTCCTCGAAACCGCGTCGCTCCGCAAGGAGTACCTCTGATCTTGGTTCGTCCGGAGATGATGGCAGCATTGAGACGGTGAATCATAACGCACTTAAAAACGTTACCAGGAGTAATTTCGCTAATCAAAACACACTTTCGAGTGCGAGTCATAACGTATCAGTGCAAAATCGTATCACGATGTTGGAATCTCAATCGGACTGAAATATTGATTGGATTTCCGCTCAAGACTGTTGGATCGAGGGATAATTTTGATAAATCGTGTGAATATATACTGTGTTGCATTTTCAGATAAGCTGGTTTATTTATTATAAATAAAAAAAAACGGTAAGCCAAGTTTTTGAATTTATGCGTATATACATGTATACAATAATTTTGAAATTCATCCAAATATGGATTTGTTTAATTCAACCACGATCTGGAAGTTAATGAGTCATTCATGTCTGCCTGTTTTGAGTATGCTACATGGCATGACCTGGACGGCCTTGAGGATGAGGTCGTCGCCTGTGACCACCGAATCGGTCAGGACTTAGCAATCGTGGTTGAGGGTTCAAGGCCGGAGAAGACCCATAAACTCTGCGATTGACGTGTCTCAGATCAGCCTGTGACGGCACGTGTTGCAAGCTGCACATTGAGAGTACCGTTGGCACTGCGCCAGCAATCGGAGGCTTCGTTGACAGGTTGTTATACGCACCAGGACTGATTGGCAAATGATTGCTGATTGGCGGTGACAAGTACTTGGTAGGAGGCCGCGCTTGCAGGACCCGATCTAAACTGTATCCGTTGTGGTACAGAGAGCGATCTTCTATCACCTTTGGTCTGCGTGGAGAATGCTGATTTCGCGCTTGTGGAGGGCGAATTTGCAGCGGAGGAACATAGGCTCCTGTGTTGTTCACCTGGCTCTTATCCCTGCGACGAGGGCTCTGGGCCGCTCTGGGCGGAGACGGAGGCTCGGGTTCTGAGATCATCGTCGAGGTAGTCAGCTCGTGCGATCCTGAGTAAGCGAGTGCGTCGCTGTCGGTGTAATCGGGTGCTGGGGATCTGGGTTTCCGCTTGGTTTCGATCTTCACCCTGGGAATACCGTAGATCATGTACGAGAGGTTGTCCAGGGCAGTCTGTGGTCTCTCTCTGGTCAGAGCGTGGTGGAAGATCACGTTCATTTTGTCTTCCTTCAGTGTGCGGGGGAATCCTCCAGCTGGGAGCCCGCACGCCCCTCCCTCTAGCTCCCTGTTCCTCAAAACAAATGAGGTCAGCTGCTCGTTGACCATGACCCTCCACGCTAACCACTCCTTCACGTCACCCGCTGACCTCTTCGGCTTCCTCTTTGTGCTCATGCCGAAGTTCTTCTTCTTTGGACGACGAGCTCTGCTAGTAGAGCCTTTCCTTGAGATGGTCGAGTCATCAATATCCGCTCCTAGATCCGCTGGGTGCTCCGCCCAGCTTTTCTTCCTGTGTAAACCGGATTTCTCTTTGTCTGGTTGTGCTGACACGATGGAGGGCTCCCTGACCGGTTTCCTTCTCATTTCCGGTCGCCTGACCACTGCGGTGCCCAGTGCCATGTTGTCGCTGCTCCGTGTGTAGCCGATTTGGTCAGCGTATTGACTGGTCGGGTTCTGTAGGTTGACCTGCACTAGACGCCTGGTGGTCGGGTCGACGATGAAGTGAGGTCGAATTTGACGACGCTGATCTCGACTCGGGTGACGACGTCGGAGGGTGGAGCTGCGGGCGGAGCAAGTGGAACCCTTGGCTTTTGTCGAAACCACCGATGGCCTGGAATCCAAAGAAGGAAGACTCTGTTTTCATATGCCAGTACTTCATTGTGTACATCGTACTGTATGATTAATGTGCGGATTTATGTACATATATCGTGATTTATAATTTTATCGTTAGAGTTGCGTTCAATTTCATTTTCATATAATATTATTATATGATAGCAGCACACATCGAAATATGATCGAAGCTAAATCCGCCTGCATTTCCCCATTTGCATAAAATGTAGGATTTCCGTCTTGGTTGCATTTTCTGGAATTAGGCAAACCGTTGATATTCAGGGCAGAATTAAAAACAATGCTTGTCACACAGAGGCAGCGAATAGATCCACAGTCATGACCCTCAGGTATATCTTAAGAGCACTCTGTCTCCTAACAGTAAGCTACATTCATACCCCATATGATTATTAGCATTAGTTATTTTGTCAGAAACAGATACGTGTAATACACCATTCGAGTTATGACAAATCCCAGGAATGCAAATTCATTATAAATGTTCAGACTTACTTCCTCCTTTTGTGTTTCTTGTCGCCATCCTCCTTCCTTTTGGCTTTCTTTTTCTTCTTCTTCTTGTCTCCGAAAAAAGCCATCACTGAGCTCCGTTGCAAGAGCGATCACAAATCAAAAGTGAGTTCCCATGGTCAGATCTGACACGGTGTTCATCAGAAGAAGAAAGGAATGTAAATAGGTGTCATCTGGCAACAATCAACCAACACCTGTCCAATGACAAGCATTTGAGCCAATTGGCAATCACACTACTCATTAAGCCTCTCTGCTAATTGGTGTAATTAGTCAGTCAACATTTTTCATCTGCTGAAAAATGGTTCGGATTTTGGCGTTCATACTTATCCCTACTCGAAATTCAGGGCAAGTAATACTATATAGAAAGCGGACCTTTGAAGACAGATCCACCGCTTTAGGTGTGTGAGTTGAGCTTGGTTGCAATACCTATTGGTGCCATTCGTTGTTGTAACCCGGCGCGAAATTAGGACTCCTAATTCAGGACACGCAGTTTTGCGCTCTAAATTAAGTGAAATCAAAACTGCAGCATGGTCGGCAGCTTTGGCGTGCATTTTTCCTCCTCCTTGCGCTCACTATCCAAACGAGTCGCAACTACTACAGATGCATGGAGCGGTTGGCATAGGGGTGGGTGTAAAAAAAGGAGTTTGCCAGTTCAAACGGCCAGCATAGAGTATCATCGTTGGATATAAGCAAAGTTAGCAAACATGAATGTTTAACAGAAAGCTGAAGTGCAATGATGGATGCCGTGCAACCAATCACAATTAATGCGAGTCGTTCGAGTCTGTCTGGCAGAATTGCTAGAATTGGAAGGAAGAGCAATGTTAAGTCGCGTTCTATGTTTTTAACTATAAGGCTCTAAGCTATGTACGTAAATGTACAATTGTTATATATATAAATATACATATATGTTGCATCATCAATGCATGGCACCCTTGACCGAGATTTCTCTTGGATTTGACGTCTTACCATTTGCAATGCCCATAAAATAAAATTCTAACGGTTCATTTTTTGACACATCTTTTGAGAAGCCAAGCGTTATTACGAAGTGGCTGCTTCGTGCAATGAAGTGACCCATATTCCAAGGGAGCAAGGAATTACATTGATATCAGGAGCACTACTATGCACTTCAATGCACTTCCATAACATCTGGAAAATTAACTGTTAGACATGCATACATCTCATTGATTAGACAAGCAGACACCTCCAACATTCCATCAAACCATGTACGCCTTCTTATTAGCCATATTGTAATTGATCGAGACAAGAGATAGCTATACATGAGTACGTCTTCTTTATTACCAAAATCTCCATCACATAATTAAATGTAATCGATGGGAAGCTCCTGTCATAAAAATCACTTGGCAGAAATGTAGACAATAAAATATGGTTGACACATTGAACTATTGAGGTTGGATTATTTGGCAGCAGAACAGTTGAGGCACAAAAAAAATAAATATGCAAAGGCAGCAAAGATGAAATTAAATAGTTGCACTCACATTAAATTACATAACATTAATAAATACTTTTTTTAATTACCTACCAGTATTTGAATAATGAAATAATCACTACTTTGCAGGCTAAAAGCATGAATTTCATGCCTTCAAAAAATTGTGGCCATCTGAAAGGTACGAGTGACATGAACAAGAAATGAGTTAAACTTAGGCCACCCTGACACCGGAAACAAACAAGTACACTGTATTAATTTACATTCAAGCATTCGACTGAATATTTCCCTCTGTTAATCACATTCAATTGTGATTGAGACGAAGTACACTACAACAACAAAATATCCAGTCAAATCCAAAAAAAACCCTATATAATTTAATAGAGTATTCATATATTATAGTATAGGCCTACACACAGTAGATGTTTGGAAGAATACAAAAAAAAATATATATATATATATATTACCATATAAACGCAAAAAAACACATAATATAACATAAAAATTTCACAACTTAAAATGTGCCAATTTGATTTCAACTAATATTTGAGACTTCTGACCAGAAGATGTATGTGCATTGTAGAGAGGAACAAAATTAATAATCTTGAGTATGATAAAAAAAAAAAAAATGCTCTAAAAGAGGCTGCCAAACAAACTAAAAAATTAATAAATAGAGAATATAAGTTAGGAGAAGATTGAGAAGAACAAAAAATAAACACAAATATATAAAAAAGCTATTTGAATGAGAGTAAAAGGAAATAATCTATTTGCAGGAATTTATGGAATAAATATTGAGAGAAAATTGCATTGAATATTTGCTTGGAAGTTGGCAGTCAATTTTAGGCTCAGTTTTCCTCTTCTGTGATAGAGGTCAGGTGGGAGGTACGACGTGAGTTGGGGACAAAAATAGGACTGGATCCCTCGGGCGTTAGTATGGGAGAGGCGTCATCAGCGTGCAGATCGTTGCTCCCGTGGAAGATTGGGAAACGGTGATGACGGCGAACGGGCGGAAATTCAGAAGGGTAATCCTGGGATGGGGAGGAATAGCGGGAAAATGTGGTGAATCGTTTTAAATTGTATGACGAATTACGAACCCAATCTTCATTGATGGCAGTTGGAATGTCTTCTTGATCTGGGGGCATCTCCACAGGGCGAAATATGGCAGTCATCACCCAAATGGGGAAAATGAACTTGACGACCTTTTGAGAGAGAGGTTTCACATAATTTGCGA
>KB307198.1:557338-567703 GCA_000328365.1 Capitella teleta
GTCCACGAGAACCTCTTGACGCAGAGCAAGGGCAGCCATTCTCCAGTAGACCTGATTGACCAACAAAAGTTGCGCCAACTTCAAATAGTGGATCACAAACTCCACTTGCACATAACGCCGCATCATGGAATGAATGACGCTGCAATCAAATCCAACTGTGCTCTGACTCAGAGGCTCAATCGGGTGAACTCACATGAGCAGACATTCCATGATGGCTATTATAAAGACAACATAAATCTGCACGGTTGGGTGGCGCTTCATTCCCAGATTGAACAACCTGAAGATACAACCACACAGCGTTGCCAAGGCGACGGTCATGATAAACCCATTCCTGGAAGTTTGATTTTGAGAAGCCAGTGAAATACTTTGAGGGGCCTCACCTTATGCATGCCACTGAGTCGAAACTCCAGAAACATCCTTTGATTGTAACATCAATGCTTATGTTGCCAGGGAGCTGGTCAGAGGAGTTGGCGGCACGGGCCTCCATAGCGATGAGCAATGCCCAGACCTGAGAAAGAGCAGAATATTCAAACAATTGATGTTTATATCTAGATTAGTGCCAGCAAGAAACTGAAGAAACCAATAGTGAATCTGAAGAATGATGAAAGCACTGAGGCTGCTGAAGGATAAAGCCATCAAGGTTCCAAGACCATTTTTCTATATGAATCCAGGCAAGTTAGTCCCCTATGCCGATCTTGTACTTTGCTCCCTCGATCATGTGGAGCATGTTTGCATTGCTTAAAATTTGTTTTCTGCCTCGTCCGGGCAACAGGGAGTTGGGCTTCGATTAGGCCTATCAAATGCCCATCAAATCTGTTATATTTGGCGGATTTTTTGCATGAAAATTGTAAGATAACCTGGAAGCCTAAAATTTTAATTAGTGTGGACTTGTTTTGGGCCTGACACGGTAGGGCTGATCGACGGGCGATCGGGATCAGCCATAGTAAAGGGTTAGGCTTCGATTAGCTGTCACTTCAGCGAGAAGATGGGTTTGCTGCAAATGGGGAAATATTGCATGCGCGATTTGATGTTTTCACACTGTCATATGTAGTAATTCTCCTGATTTATCTATGCTAGGTTTCGATACACCTATTTTACAATATTATTGAATATTTAGTACAGACTACCAAGAACATTCAACTTACAAGTTACAATCTACGTAACTATTGATAATTATCTGGGGACTGGAGTGAAGCATTCACTCTCAGTGACTCTGTTGACTGTAGGTGACTCAGATAACAGATGTCTTTGAGCAGTGAGTAAGACCCTCGCCCAGACCTATTCACCTAATCTTGCTCTTGACCTAAATTATTACTATGTGAGTATGTCCCTTTGTTGTTTCTCAGTGTTGTGAGCGGGTCATGAGACCCATTGTGTCACTGAAGTGTGTCAGCTAGGATCCAATTCAGATCCGCGAGCTACGCAGGATGATCATGATTACGATACTCACTGACTCAGTAACTGCATCACATTCGCATGATTCTGTCATTCATCGTGCATGCATGGGATATCCACACCACAGGACACTGGTGCACTACTGGGCAACTTTGTGGTACACATGAAATCTCTTACGATACTAAATTTTTTCTGCGTCAAAAGCGAAGGGTAGAAAGATAAAAAAGCCATAAATACCTTGATTCAAATAATCAAAACAACACATGAACTCGGTGAGGCGAACCCAAACAATAACTGAATTCCGGAAGTGTGCAACACATCATTCGTTGCAGGCACGGTTAAGATAAACTGCTAAAGTGATAAAAAGTGAAACACAAATGAAAAACATTGTTTCGTTATGCCTTGTTTCATTGATACTAGTAGACTGACAGTAGTTAGATAAACTTGTTAATTTTTCTATCCATCTGCGGCATCAGAAGTCTTATTTAAGATAGAATATCCCTTATGCATTGATCACGGTGACCACCCAGAAATGTAATGAGTGAAGGTCTGCTTTTATTTAGATAGAGGGGCACCGGATAGCTCGGTGGGTTAAACCGCTGACTACAATTCTATGCCGACCGTCGGGGTCGAGGCCCGGGTTCGAGACCCGATCAGGCCACGGGCGTTATGATTGTGAATTATAATTGTAATCCGTTATAATTGTAATTCTTCGGTGACTCTGCAGTGCTGCCCAACTGCGTAACAAGGCCGGGCGCTGTGTACTACTGTCAATGGTGGTATGCAGGATAAAGAACCCTTGGGATTTATCGATAAGAGTAGGGGGAAACCCCGCCGGGCATTCTGTTCTGGCGCCTGTATCATCCGATCGGATTGGGTGGGGCCGTAAAATCCCTATCACTCACTCACTCACTCACTTTATTTAGATAGTGATCCCAGATCAGCAAACCATCACTTGTCCATGCAAATATTACGCGATTCTTGTACACGGACACTTGTACAGTGTGATTCAGGAGATGACGTCATGACAAGAAAGACTCAATAGCTTATTAGAAAACATTGAGATCTTTAACATATGGAATAGATCAAGTACTTTTGGCTCACTCTGTATATAGTGTCCAGGATGAACCTGTTCCCATTGGCACCATTGTCTCCTACTTCGTAGATTGGTTCAACTTCGCTTCTAACAACTGGATCTTTCACTTTCTGTTGACGACATTCTGATCACGATGCTGAGCATATTGAGCGCATGCACATGCCCAATCAATTAGTACGTTGTAGATTTAATTTAGGATCTCTGAGGTCAGTCACCAGTGTTACATTATTGTATCACTTGCCGAGGTTTGCTCAAGGAAAATTACATATATGCATGTTCAGAACAATTGCTGCAGTACTGCGACACATCATAATTAAGAGACCGTGTAAACTGCAGTGGTTGCACTCTGCACTTCTCGACGACTAAGGCAACTGGCTATTAGCAATGCTACCCGCCTGCCGACTGAAAAGTCTGCAATTGCCCAAAACCGCAGCCGCACGGATAATCGCGAGAGTTCAATGGTAGAAGTAGACAATTCCAATTCTCAAAGAACTGCACTGGGTACTGGTTGCCCAACGAATTACTATGTGGACTGATGTTCAAGGCAATCCATGATCAAGCCCTGGAGTACATCAAAGGCACACACATCAAGGAAAATGATATCCCAGCAATCCCCTACGAGGACGCTTCGGTCACAGGCAGCCGGGCCTGCAACATTAAGAATTTAAGATCAGGTGTCATGTGATTGCTATGGCACTTTCAAATATCAACATGCAATAACTTATGTAACGCCAAATTCGCGAAATTTACACTCTAATTTATCATTCCAATGCAAAGTAAGAATTTCCTAGTATCATTTTCATGGTTTTATGAGACGCAAATAGCGCATACCCAGTGGTTCTAATTCTCCCGCCAAATCGGTTTGGTACACTTAATATTTGCCGCTAGACGACCCGCACCAAAAAGGTTGCTATTTGGTACGCAACGAATCAACACAATTATAAACGGATCAAGATCACTAATCGACTCAGAACATGACGATAAATTATTAATATCCTTTTTTAAAGGGCTAATCACTTTTTATTAACGTCACACACAGTACAATAGAGTATTTTTGCCAATGTATGTGGTCGGTCAAATGCCCGCCGTTAACCATTGTTTTATGTTTTTAATTGCAATTGTTTTATCTCCTTTTTTTTACACGCACCCGAAACACTATTTTACGTAATTTATGAGTAGAATCAAAAAAGTTATTATTACTATTTATTATAACTCGCATAGAACCATGTTGGTCCGTGTCGATTACTACCGTTTACTAGTATATAGTTCCTTGTTGGTCCGTCGCTCTGCCCTGACAGACCGGGACATTCTTTGATCATTCGTGGGCACCGGGTCAATGCAGTGCTTATTCCGTGTTACTGCTGTGTAGATGCCACGTAGCCACCGGGCGAACGTCGATTTGAAATCAGGATGCCATAGGACTGAACGATTGGCCGATATCATTATTAATTGCGTGAAAATGGTATGGTTATCGCAGACTTTTTGAAGAATGAAAATTAACTCAAGGCATTGGCATGGTTGGCACATTCCCCAATTTATCGCCAAATGAACGTTTATGGGATAACCTGAAGTCTTAAACTAAAGTAAATTCCTTACCTCCTCGCGTCTTCCCGCAATAGCGGAGACTGTCAGAGAGCTGATTCAGGTCTGTGCCACAGAAAAATCATTCAGATGATCATCTTAAGGATTTCTCTGTGGCCTGTACTAATATCGCATAGAGTGGGATTCAGAGTCTAATCGAGAAATTTGACCCAAAAAATCCTCTCATGTGTGCATGTTATTGGCGTGTAAGTCAAAGGGCTGGGAATATCTGACCATGAAAATCGAACATTCTCTTTTACCCTTGTCGATTATTCCTCTAATTAAACTAGGGTAATTCCATTTAATTTCTTTTAAATTGCAGAAGTATGTGCGCAATTGGTTGAACTTAATACACACGAAAATCCGAGTTTATGCAATTCATACACCGAATGTGGTGTTGGCATAAGCAAAGGATCGCGGGTTTTTCTGCACCCTAGTATAATTTTATGATAATAATTATAACCGTGTTTCTTTCGACTGTTAGCTGCACACAATTGTAATAGTGCATAGCGTAAGTACTAAAACGGCGACAAATAGTGGTAACTCGTTCCCACCCACTCAGCCACCTGTAAATAATAACTCTGGGATCCATGGTCTAATTATTGATTGCTCTGACGCAAATGGACAAACAAAAACCTCAACCGGTGTTTACGTGCACCATTTGTGACATTTATAAAGTGATTACATTTGTCGACAAAACATTATGATTCACAACTGAACAAAGACAATGCATTAGGCGCAAATGTATTAGATTTGCAATTTTGATAAACATCGATAAATGTATTTGCTTTTGTCAGCATGGATCGAGGGAATGTGATTTTGGGGACACTCGTCACCTGCATATTGCATGCTTGTGCCTAGCAATAAAGCCACATGGAAAGAGTACAGTGATGATGTTTGGATTGCTGTAGGAACCTCACTCACTTAGCAAAGGTTTGTGACGCCCTTCGACTCATTCACGGATTGGCTGATAGCTTTTCAGATTTGGTTAGTATGCGTGAAATAGTAAAGAGCTTGCATACGTTATCTTACTGATTATATCAAGGTTTTTATTGTGATTTTTTGACTATAGTCTTTCATTCAGAATATCTGAAGCATGCACCTAATAATTATATATTATACAATTTATATTAATAGGGACAAAACAAATGCCAATGTTTTCGTTAAAAACTAACGTTCAAGTATTTCCGTTACGTCGCTCAAATTTATTATTATTATTATTATTATTATTATTATTATTATTATTATTATTATTATTATTATTATTATTATTATTATTATTATTATTATTATTATTATTATTATTATTATTATTATTATTATTATTATTATTATTATTATTATTATTATTATTATTATTATTATTATTATTATTATTATTATTATTATTATTATTATTATTATTATTATTATTATTATTATTATTAAATTGTGAAATTACGAAGCTTCTTACTCAGAATATACTGCTCCGGCGTAGTGCTACACCTAATCGTGGACACTTCTTTGCATGAGGACTCACACCTCCAAAGCCCGATTTCTAGAACGTAGTTTAGTCATAGTGGACAAATAACGAGAGTGGACATGTCGTGTGAACGCCGATTTTTCGCCCAGCGAACGAATTTTCTTAATTGCCGGTGTAACAGCATGTATAGTCCTACTGAAAAGGTAGTCCTCGGACTGCTATTCCTAGGAATGGTGGTCGCACGGACTATCTGGCAATAGTAGTGCTACTAGGACTACGTACCTATCCTAGCTATGTAAAATATATTTTCTATGTAGCAGAAGCGAGGACTATTTATCCCGGAGGACTATACACTCTGTTACAGCAAACAGAGGGCCTATAAGCCGAATGCTTTTGAAGCATATCACTCACAAAAATTGTATCATCTGCCAGCCTTCTCATAATTATATGGCGTAGTGTATATAACATTGTGTGACTTAGACGTGGATTGTTAAGGTGTCGAAGCTCATCTCCACAGAATTATATTTTATATCTTTAAATTTATTTATTTCTTTTATTGGACTGAATGGGACTTCATTTCCTGAACATTACGTTTGATACCGAGAGTTTTCACGTTTTGTATTTTCCCTTTCGTTGTTGGGAATTTGGCATGGGCTCTTTCAATGTTGTATCATACGTATATTATTTATCCATTCAGTATGACGTGGTGTTTGGCTACTCCTCTACTGTAGCATTTTATTTATTATCAGGTATATATAGCTGTTCTCAATCGACTAGAAAAGGTGAGAAGCTGACAGGTTTGCAGAATTAGTGTAACAAACGATAAGTTGTTTGAAATGTATCCTTGTCGATTTCGTCTGTTCATGAGGAATCACTCGGAATGGTCGATCATGTGCCGATCACAATAATTCCTTAGGGTGGATATAGTAATGTTGGAACAAGCGCATTTGCAATCACGAAGAAAGTTCGAAATACTTCCGAGTTGAGGGGCATCTGAAATTATTTGACGACTATATAAGTCCTACCTGGAATGCATCACAGCTTCGAGAAATTTCAAGGTGGGGGATCTTTCGCTTCCTGTCATTGGTCGAAGTAATGCTGTATTATCTTCTTTTTTTCTCTTTCTCATGGTTCAGTTTATAGATCTGTTTTCTATTTTTATTTTATTTTTTTATTTAATTTTTTTTAACTGCAGAGCAATCAGGAGGATTAGAAATGAAGTTCCTGCTAGCCAACCAAGTACGAGTGCATCAATGGAAGTTTACGAGGCAGAGCACCTCCGTATTAATTGTATTTCCTTTCTTTCACAATCCACGTTTAATGCTACATGTACATGTTTAATAGATCATCTTGAGTGGGATAAAACGTACGACAAAGTTGCCAAATATCGTCAACTCAGTTAATGTTTTTGTCTCCAATTACGACCTGTGTCAAAAAAATAGCCCAAATGTCAAGTTAAAAACAGTACCTCTGATGAGTATCTCTGTGCCAGCAAAGGCCTGGTACCTGCAAGTGACTTTTAACTCGGTACACTGTAACAATGTTCTTACAGAAATGTGTTGACTATAGGTTTATGTTATCTGTGCACGCCAATTAAGGAAAGTCCACTGAGTGTTTGTTGTGTAACCAAAAAGCATTTTTAAAGAGGACCTCTGGTTGTTTTGAACTAGTAACGGATGATAGAGGATTCACCCCAAAAGACAAATTACGCCTTTTGACTGACATATGTTTAGACATTACGCTTGCTGTGGGCTATTTCCAAGACACATCGAATTTGAAGGGTTTAAAATCTCGCTTTCTTCTCGCGTTCGATTTCATACCGTCGTGACGGCATAAAAGTATTTCTCCTATTGTTAACAAGGGGAGAAGTCGAGTGAGCAGATCTTTCAGCATTTTTCATAAAAGAAATCTCGCGCTCATCTGGCTTCAAGCTATTCTGCTTGAGCATGAAATTCGTATTTTAATTTGTCTTAAATATCATTCATAGTTGACCAAAGTTTTCTAAAATGGTTTCCCGTCACCCAATAAAGCCCACAGAACCGATCTAAAAAGGTTCTAAAATGAACAGAGGTCCTCTTTAAGCTCCATTTCAGCAAAATCGGATTTTAGCAAATTTTGGATATGTTGTGCAGCTTCCAATCCTGTATCGGGTATACTAAATATAAATTCTGTTGCAATTTTGTCCCGGTCAAATATTTTATTGACTGGATTATTTCATCGCACAATCTCGCAATTGAAAAAGGCAGATGGACGGGTCAGCCACTCGAAGAAAGATTGTATCAGTGCGGAGAAATCCAAGATGAAACCCACACCCTTTCAAGATGCCCCATGACCGAAAATATACGCGGAAACCACCCCAATGTGAACTATAATTTTCCTAATTTCTTTCCGAACCTACTACAATTAGGACGAACATTTGTTTTGAATTATCTGAAATTTTGTTTAACATTCCTTTCATTATTGTACGCACCATTATGCTGTCCTGCAATAAAATTATATATCTATGTATCTATAATCTGGGTAATTGTAGTTCGTCAGCATCCACAGAAAACGTCGGCTATTTTCTGGCTAAACCACGTTCATGAAATTGGATTGGTCGCTTATATTATTTACAATATAAATTTAATGGGTTAACCCACGCTATAATATTACAGCGTGGGTCAAACCCTTAATTTTCGCTAATCTGAACCTATCTCTTTTCTGAGCTAAACTAAAATCTGGCCCAATCGAAATATATACTTTATAGGTGCAAAAGAAACGCAATGATCTATGATTGGCTTACTAATTAGTTAATCTATGTTCTGGTCTACAGGTATAATTAACACAGCACAAATCTACTCTCTTCATTTTCAAACCGTTCGCGGACCAAAATTGATTTCCTTGCGGAACCCATTCCATGAATCCTTGTAAACATTCTTTCGAGCACTCCTATATCAAGATGACTTTGGTAAACGATGAAATTGATTGGAATGATACTTCAACGAGTGCTTTACTCGAAAGCAATCAAACTTTTGAAAATTTTGCACTCTGGGAAGGCTGACAGCTTCCTGAAGACTAATATCCAGAAGCCTTCTGGAGTGTGCAGTTGATCCAATTGTCACAAACCACCAAATCGAATACTGAGCCCATTTTTTCTTTCTTGTGTTTTTCAAAAACGTTTAAATCACGCGTCTGCCGCTGAGTTTGTTGAGGCAAGGAAAGAAAATTTCTTCAAGTTTAGCCATGTTGGCAGAAACGCAAGAAAGAAAAGGGTGGTGAATCACCTGAAATCACATCGAGAAACCCACATACAATCCGTCAAGGGGTCGCCTTACAGACAGACAAAAAGCTTCCCAGACATAGATGTAGTAATACATATAGAAGAAGCATGCTATGTTATTTTGGTTCCTACGCGTGGATATAGGTCAAACTGATCAGCTCACTGCTGAATTAATGCATTATGAAATAGCATTCAGCCGGAAGGAAGTATTTCCACAGTCATTAATTAATTCAATTCTCACAGGAAACGGAAATGCACCCACATTCGCGATACTTGGTATATGTATATCCAAAATTTATTGCATATGGCGTTATCTATGGGAGGATTTTATCATATTGGCTGACCTAAATAAGTTGCTGCCACTGAAACTCGACTTTCTAATTCACTTTTAGTGCAATTTCTCTCTGGGTTCGATGTGATGAATCATAACTTCATCTCGGGGAACAAATTTTGCTATAAGGATGCCTCGAGCACGTTTTAGAGCAAAATCTTACACATATTCCATGCGGAGAATAACATTTGGGCAAAAATAGAAATAAAATAGAAATAAAAGTATTCTACGATTGTCACAGTGATTATAGAAATGCTTCTGGAGCACCTGTTCTTGATCTGGCTTCCATAAAATCTTGAGTAAGAAGACATAAAACACTTATCTGGTGGAGATGATGTATTATTATTATCGTCCGCCAAGTGGAAAGTGCAGGACTTTCGAGATATTACACACATCACATGATGGTCATATGTCTCAACAACTGTTTCACAGTGACATAAAGATCTTGCATTACTCAGTTGAGTACATGTACTTTACTATTATAGGTAAGTGACTGTTGTGTAGTCCGGAGTGATCATGTTACCCTTTGCCCTATCGCATTGACCCTTTTGCTGGCCTAAGCTGAGGTGACAACTCACATCCCACTTTCTTGGGGCTCAGTTGTGGTAAGCCCTTACTGGGTAGACATGCCTCTGCTCGCGAATATAAGTCCAAAGTCCAAACACTTTGCTAAATAAAGATTCTCTCTTGTCTAATCGTATCCGGCATGCTGTGTCATCTACACGCTTGAAATGAACTGACAAAATTATTATAATCATATTAATTTAGATTATCTCCTATGTCTGCTAAAAAAACATGCCATTTCTAAATGTAAGAATAACCTCTGGGTAAGGGCAAGACTTCATAGTAAACACCCTCCAAACATACAAAACATATCAAAATTTGAGTTTTAAACTTGTATTTTTCTTCTGCACTTGAGTATAACTCAATCACATGCGCTTCCAATTAACACTCTTACATGCTTTTAAGTCTTCGGGATTAAATCATAATGCAAAGCAGTGGGAGCAAAATAATCTACGTGTATATGATAGAACTTTAAGTCAAGCTCTACTTCAACGGCGGAATGAAATGCCTCTGCACCACTTTTCCGCCGCTTTACCGGTACGCTTGACTGCGTGCTGGGTTTCGAGGGCCATGCGCGGTCTAACTGTACTTAATAGGTCTGTGTTCTCAGCTTCTGGTTTAGTAAGCCTGTTCGAAAATCTGAATGCACGTACGTCGGCCGTCATTCCACGCAAATA
>KB307198.1:567753-582951 GCA_000328365.1 Capitella teleta
TTTCGCTATTTTTCTTATTTTAACAAGCGATTTTCTAGGACACCTACCATGTTTCTCATCCTAAAACAGTAAAAAGGTCAGCCAGAGTGCACCACGCATGCGCTTTCGTTTCGTAAACAACAAAGATGTCCTTTTATGGCGAAGATGCTCTGCTCTGATTGGCTGAAATCGATAGCTTCACGAGGGGAACGGAACCAATCAGCCATCAGCCAAACCAAGCCATCAGCTGACGTTTGCCTCCTATACTTCGCAATGGAAGCCATTCTCCCATAGGCGCAATGCTAACCCCGATATTCGGAATGCATTATTTCCTTACGCTTGCATCCAGGCATGGTGTTTTTGGCACGGAATGCTATCAATTGGTGCTATGAGTCAATAGAATATCACTTAAAATTTAGTTCCCCATCCCTTTAATAAATGTTGCTTATCGGCACTTTAACACTTACAGTGTGATATTAGTCCCTCTCTCAAGTTAACGTTTATTAAAAATGATAATAATATCAGTTTATTCGAATACAAGATGCCAGTTTGGAAAAGATCAACAATCAAAATTGCAAATTTTTACCATCACATTATTCAATACACCGATAACAATGCATCTTAATTTCTGTATGGTAATTAACTAATAATTATGGCAAACGTCTTTATTTTCAGCAAAGGTGATTGAAGACGATCAGCAACTCGCATGCCTGGTAACATTAACAGCTAATCTTGTCCAATGTATGTGTTTCCCTTTTATTAATTCCCTCAATCCATATAGCATTGAAGAAGGAGTCCCGATTCTCTCGGGTATTGCATGCCTACGGGAAGGACAGCACTGTTCACGGCATCAAATATATTTTCGAATCCGATGCTGCCAACACGCACAGGTAATTTGCTTGTAATTATCAATTCACAGTATAAATAAGTTGACATCTTATCTACAATTGTTCTATTCACAAATATAAAAGTGAAACAAATTGACTTTAAAAAATGATTATGCAAAGATACCAGTTGGGAATTGTCAGGGAGCAATCAGAATCATATAGTTAAGAATTTAGAAATAATGCAATTGAAGATTGTGAATCAAATGTTAATTCTAAGAGTTGCAACACACGTTGCACAGGAGAACTATCCAGCTTTCCTTACGATATAATCAGATATATAAACAATTAATAATATTCTCCTGACAAACAGAAAATTTTGGAGAACACTGGTTGACAGTAAGGATGTCATCAGGTGGGAAGGACATTGGGGCGCGGTTGGTTTTGCCTCCTCTTTGGCAAAGCCACATCAGTCAAGTCTTTTAATTTTAAGGCGAAAACATGTAAGTTATCCTGGCAATTGGAGCCAGCACTCTTAACAAACAGAAAATCAACGCTTACTTCTCGATACGCAGATATAAATTCCACTATATCAGGATTATCCCGATTGCCCCCGCGGCCTCAAAACTCGTCCACAACCCCAAAAAGCGAAATAATGCTATGTTTCCATCCAGGAATGCAAGCCACGTAATTGGAGTCACGAAATATGTCTAACCATTTGAGAGACTTTTTGAGAAATGCACTATGTTTGGCAGAAGTGAATTTAGAAAAAGCTCTCTTAAACTTATGGACATTTTTGGAGAAATATGAATTGAATATATTATATATTTGTCTCATCCATAGGCTGCACATTGGGCTTCACGGCCGGACTACCACTTGCCCTTTTTCGTATCTTTTTCGTGACAAATGTAACGATGCTCTGCAATCTTCGCAATGCTAATTTTGCCATGCGCTCGCTCATTTAAAGCGCATTCGAGCTTAACCAGCAGAGGGCGTGAGATGGGGGGCCCGTGACCGATTGGAGTGCGAGTTGGGGTTCTGGTTAAAGCTTCTTTGAAAATATCCTATTGGAAAGCGCCGTTTGTCAGATCTCAGTGTAATTCATATATAGTTGACACGGACATGACTGAAAATAATATAGTTTCCAAACAATTAATGCCCTGCACTATATTCTGTTGTTTCAGGTGTTCATGGCTTTTGCTGATTCTTTGTTTTCTTGCGATCTTCATCGCAACATTCATCACGCGCTTGCAATTCTTCTTTTCTTATCCGGCTGACATCACAATCGATGTCGATTATAATGATTTCATCACCTTTCCGCAAGTGACAGTGTGCAATCAAGATCCCTTCAGGTAATAATCATTTCATTTGTAAATAAAACTCAGTCTAATATCACAGGATGACGTCCCTGTTGGCGGGAGGATTGTATGACGTCACAATGATGACTTATACAGAGTCGAGAAAAGGACCAACTGGATCACAAGATAACAATGGTAAACCTGTCCAATCCCCGGTTCCATGCGTCACATGTTATTGCCATACTCAACAGACGGCTGCAAAGACTACTTTGAATTGCACATCAAGCAGTTCTGCGAAGACGATGTCCCAGGGAACCATACAATTTCCAGACTTGCCAATGTGACCCTGGAGGTGTGTCAGCACTTATGCGTCAGGTTGTACCCAGATAGGTGCAGTTCTGTTATGTACAACGCCTGGACAAGGAGCTGCCACTTGATGGCCTTCCAGCCGCCAAGAAATTTATCCGATCCACAGTGCAACTCACAGCTCTATTTCAGAAGAAGATGCTCAAGTAAGATGACCATTCCTCACTCAAAGCATGTTGTATAATTATGTGAGTGCATTTAGTAATCAGATACGTTCATTGCGACTTTGAAGATGACAGATTTTGGGACGATTGTCCAATTATATTGGATAGTGACCAGAAAGAGATATGGAGTGTGCATACTGGCTTTGACCACACGTTGAACGCTCCAGACGCAAGTAAGAATTCTGACTTCAATTGATAACGGGAGGGATATATCTTATATACTCTCTGTTAGCCATCGGGGGAGGATTCTATGCACTGATGACAACAGGGTTAAGGCATGGCTACAGCAGTTACTTCTACTTGCCCCTGATGAACACAACTGAACTCTGCTTGCGGTTCTTCTACCGGATTGTTGGAGCAGCTGAATCGAGCATCGTCGTCACAGGTTATGACGAGAGTGAGGAGGTAGTCACTGAAAGAATCTTCAGTGGAGCTAGCATGAAGTTTTGGGCAGGAGCTATGATAGAATTACCGATGGGATTTAATCGATTACTGATTAAGGGCATACGCGGAATGAATGGAAATTCTGGCATACAAATGGATGATATCGAAATATCAACCTGTTCCAACTTTGCAGGTCAGTTTTATAACATACACGTAAAGGACACACGGCTTGGTAAATATGGTGGTTATTTTTAGAGAGAGATTGCTTGGAGTTCAGCGACGGATCAGGCTACAAGGGGGAACAAAATACAACTCGCAACGGCTATGGATGCCTGTCATGGGCACATTCAATTGAGAAGTATAAAGGCAAAATCGGAGATCTTTTCTTCATCGATGGCAGTGCAGCTGCGGCTGGGAACAGATGCAGAAATCCAACAGGGAATATGTTTGGTGACTCGGGGCCCTACTGTTTCGTTGATCACAAAAGCGTCGTAGATTTCTGCCGAATTTCACATTGTTGTAAGTTGTAAAGCTGGAACTGAGATATATTTATTCAGAACACTTAGAAACCCCTATTTTACAAGCGCACCCGACCGCTACAAGTTCATTGATGTATCATGGAAAAAAAGGACATTGAAGCATATCACTCGATCTCATTTCTTTAAATTAAGTTGCTTGCTGATGCAATTCAGGCCTCAAAGGCTTTTTTATTTAATTTAATTTATTGATCAAGAATTCTTTGTCTCTTGTCATAGCATGCAGACCTGGGTTTTTCTCATGTACATCATCGAAACAATGCATCCCGAGAAAGTTCACCTGTGATTCTTATCCGCACTGTTCTGATATCACTGATGAGACTACGGAGTGCCGTAAGTTTTACCATTTGTATCTCCGGTCTAAGTTATCCCTCTTGCATATTATGCCCAGAAAAACAACGAAACATGACCTGTACATTTGAAGACGGCTTCAAATGTGGATATCAAGTCATCAAACGCACAAACAACGCAGCCCATTGGAGTAGAGTGCGTGACATTGCAAGCGATTCCTTGTGTGAGTGTCAAGTAGAGCACATGGTTATGAGCTTTGTGTGACATTCAGGTTTCCAGCCTCCTTTTACATGAAGGTGGATGGTCCATTTGGTAGGAATGGTGAAGCTGCAGTCCTTGTTTCACCAAGCACGTTAATTGAAGAGCCACGCGTTGTGCGCATATACTTGAATATCAGGATTGCAGAGAACGTTGATCCACTTCCGAGAATGGTTTTCACGTCAAGAAACGGAACACATTCTATGTCTTACATCGCACCTTCAACAGAAGGCAAAGTTTTGCCTTTTGATCTGTGCATGCTGCAGGGAAAAAACAACCTACTAGTGACAGCCTACTGGTTAACTAATGCGTCATTGGCCACTACGATGCAGATTGATAACATTACTCTTACCAATATAAAGTGCACTCCAGCGTATGATAGTGAGCATATAATTATACTAGTATACAAGTATGGCTGGGTTGACATGCGTTCTCTCGAAGGGGTTGAAAGCATGCATGCAAATAACACAAGTGAATCTCGTGCAATTGTCATCGGGAACATTTCGAATGTTGACAGAAAGACTGACGTGTCGGTTGATATTTCCAGTAAGCCAAACGACAGGAAGCAGAGAACATAAATAGCCAGTAATCGTATGTGTATATTGCAGGTGTCTTCAATGATAGCTGCGAGAGGCTGGGCATTTGCTACATTGACCAAGTACTAGATAACCTCAATGTCAAATGGTTTGCCGTGCCATCTGAATTGGTAATTTGGTCCAACAATGCGATGCCCAGTAAACAGCGCCAGAAAGGTGAGGATAATTCAATTAAAAATCTTATTCAAAGTGACTCTATTCTCACTAGGTTGTAAGGGAATCTTCATTCAGTCTGAAGGGATGGTGACATCACCAGGGTATCCAAACAAATACACTGCTGACAACTATTGCAAGCAGATCATCCATGCTCCACCCAATTCAGTCATCGCAATTCATTTCACAAAACTCGATCTGGGCAAAGACAATATGTGCAATTCAGACTACCTACAGGTATAGGGACATTGCATCGACTTCAGGAAAGAGAGAAATGGCTTTGCTTGTAGATTAACAATGGCGACAAGACAGCGAAGTATTGCGGGAGTGGGCTGCCTGAAGATATCCTCATCTCCACAGAACGACTTGAGATCTTGTTTGTGTCATCTTCCATACCTCTTGGCACCGGATTTGCTTTTTGGTATGAAACATCAGCAGAGAATGGCTATGGTAGGAGAGTTGCATGGGCCTCACTGCAACTGTGACGTTCTCTTTCAGATTCTCTTGCAATTGCGTACACTGGAACTTCTGCCCTAGTTCCGTATGCTGCAAACATTCTTTTTAGTCTGCCATGCGAAGTATTGTCGGAAGAGGAACATTGCCTACAATTTGAAGCTTTCTATACTGAGACATTGGAAATTGGAACAACAACTGACATATTCAGCATCAGTCAAAGCGAACAGCTCTACTTGGTGGAAGGCTCGACTGGTCCAACTTGGAACATAATCCGAGTGCCAGTTCCAACTGATGCCATATTCTCTGATAATAGATGCCGAAACTTATACATTTCAGCAAAGATTTATAAAGATACAGTCTTCACAGAAATTCCAGCAGCATTTAGAAACATCAGCATTGAAAAGGGAAATTGCTTAGGAATAAATTTCAACACTTTCGTGAATCCAAACACTCTTATGACGACCCAAAACTATACAGGTTATAAAGCAATAAAAATATTTTACTATTTGATGACTAAATAATTCCAGCCGCATCAAATGGAGCAGATTGTGATTTTGTAGATCTAGATGAATGTGGATACGAGGATTTTAAGAAAACTCGTCACACCTGGGCACGCTCAATGTCGATAACAAAACCGCCAGGTATGCCTATTTGTGTTTCTGAATGCATGTTGTTGATTTTTTAATTTTTTTTATTATTTTTTTTTTTTGCACCAGCCTGTCGTGGGGAAATATTTATCGATCTGGCGATTGCAGTGGACGTATCTGGGTGTTCAGAAGATCATTGCCAGAACCTTGCCGATGATATCCATGCAATGATTTCCTCTTTTAACTCGTCAAAAGTTCATTTATCGCTGCTTGTTCTGAATCAGAAGCCTCTCCAAGTGCAGTTTCAATTCAAAGACATGATAACATCTGACGACATACGAAATGAACTAACTCAGACCACCAATACCACTCGTCCAGCTAACTTACAGGGTGCTTCAGCAGCCGCCTTGAGTTCTATTTTCACTATCCGCAATGGAGATCGCGACAATGCACTCAATCTTATGATATTCTTTTTGACAAGCCAAGTCTCTATTTCAAAAGAGTTACTCCGAGATCTGGATTTGGGAAATATCCATCAACGTTATGTGTCAGTAGGCGCCGAAGTTACGATCAGTGATTATGTTCCAACTCTTTCCTACATGAGCGCTTCTTCTGAAAGTTTTACTGCAATCGACTTTGGTGAGATTCTTGATTCATTTCACGAACTTCGAATCTGTCACAGTGAGTCACAAAACGTTTTGGAAAATGTGTATGATTATATTGTAATGCCGATTATAGGTTACTCGATGCAAATCAACTTGAAAGAATCAGGGAGTTCTGGAGTCTTCGGATCCAAGGAGATAAGCGTGAAGGAACCTACCTGTTTGAGGATTTACACAAGTGTAGAGAGCAGCAAAACTCAATCAATAACTGACTATGTCAGCATGACAGTTTATCGTTATGATAGTAGCCGGAACGTAGAAGCCTTCTTTGTGGTATATCCAAATCATGTTGGACCAAAGGTGACGACATCATCAATCCCGAACGGACAGTATTCTTTGATAATCGAAGCTTCTGGAAAAGGAAGAACTCTTAAAGTGCAACAAGTGAAGGCAACAATCGGTGGCTGCTATGTACCATCAGGTTTGTGCAATACATTGAAATGTGCAATAGAATAGCATGTGTATTTCGTTCAGGATTTGCTCATTCTACCCCTCGTATTCCATGAATTTCTCGAAGCGCATATTTGTTTCTGCTTATAATATATTTTCATAAATTTATAAACGAGTTTGAAACGGGGATCGAGAGAAAATCGCCGATGATGTTCGGCAATAGATGTGCTAATGAGTTCCACTGTACGTGTTATTGAATACTAGTATTCATTGTGAAGATTTAAGTATGATTTGAAATAATAACACATAGCTAATAACCTAATATTTCAATCATAGAATTAAGAAAAAAATTATGTATCACATTATCTAAATTCCAACTTGTATTAAGTTGTTAACAGGATATAGTATTTTAGTAGCAGAAGATATGTACAGCATCGCTGGATGTTACAAGAATGACATTCTCTCTTCACGATGGATGGACGTTGGAAAATATCCCAACAGAGAAGATTGCTCGAAATCATGTGCCAACATGTTTGAAGTGAGTGAGGTAACAGCTTTGTTCATTTCGAATCTTTATAAAACATCCTAAGTTGAACAGCCAGCAAAACCACAATATATAAGGCATAGAACTCTAAGATGCACCAGATTATATTAGGAATTTACAACAACAAAAAACGAGAAAAATTAACCAATGATAATAACTTTTATCAGTAATGCATTTCAATGCGTGAGCGGATTATTTATAACCGATTACTATGTCGGTGAAAGGGAATCGGCCATCTTAGTATATAAGTTCTTAAGCAATATTTTAAGACTGAGCTAAGTGTCCTCTTCAAACAGGAGTTGCCATTTGCTGCCTTTGGCGAAGAGACATGTTTCTGTTTTTCAAACCCAACTCTGAATTCTAGCAAGCTAGCTCTTCCTGATGGCAAAATTTGTGAAGAGACTGATGCAGCAGTGTTGATAATGCAGGTCGTAACAACCCTAGTTCCCCGACCATTAGGTAAGTTTCCATGTCTCTAACAAAGTATGAGTTCACAAATTTTGTTTTCAGGATGTGCAACAGGAGGAAGTAATCTAGTTTTTGTGATCAGGACTGCCAGCAAAGAGTCGGAAAGAATTGGAATATTCATTGAAACCTTCATGAAAGAATTCTCACCGCCAAACACCATTGTCAATGTGACGATCATAGTCTCGGTTGATGAAGCCCCTATTTTAATTTCTTGGAACTCTTCTAACCAAATACAAATTCCTGCTCTCAATGTGGCTGGCACCACCAGCATTTCACAATCATTTCAGCTATTGGCAGGCATCCTTGAACAAAGAGCAGGTATTTCACAATTGCCTCAATCGCGAAGCAAGCGCATGTCGTCATTACAGGGTCTGATAAGGCCTCTGTTGTTGTAATCACTGATAACACAACACAGGAGGCGGCCATTGTCCCCCCACTAGACGTCCGTATCAGTGCTTTGGGGATTGGACAAGATGCAGAGCTGGCAAAACTCGAAAAAATTACCACAAATGTCAAGAACATTATTCAGATCAATGGATACAATGATCTCACATACAGTTTACCAGCTCTTGTGTTGTTAGCTTGCCCCCACCGAAGTAAGTCATAACTTGCAATTTACAAGTGGGGTGAATTTTTTTTATTATCAGTTAAAATTCCATTGAATTATACATTCAAAGAAGTAAGGAACATCGATTGGTCTTCAATTTTGGACCCACCAAGTACAGATGAAATAATAGCAGAAAGCAGAAGCAAAATGAAGCAAGCCAATCGTGAAGTGGAGAAATTTCTATTGAATCAGCATGGTATGCCCACATTATGATTGTAAATTTAACATACTCTCTTGTAATTTATTATCAAACTATCAGCATGAATCAAGACGTCAAAGTGAAGACTAAATCCTCATATGCAAGCAGGCATGACTGAAAACATTCACATTCTTTGGTTTTAATCGTGGCTGTTGTGGATATATTTATTTATTTATTTTTCTCTTTTTTTTATTGTTATTATTATTATTATTATTTTTTTTTTTTTTTTGCAGAGAATACGAGTAGTGCCAAACTCTTGGTGGAATCAAAACATTCTCAAAAAGACACCATTTATGAGTAAGATCTGCAGAACTTGAAAAAAATTACTTATGACTTGTGTAATAATATTAGGTGTCGTTGGGATGGGAAGAAATGTGATGCACAAACTATGCAAGAAACACTATCTGATGCTGGACCGTGTATTTCTTTCAATTGGAATCACGACAAAGCACTCGAATCTAGCCAATCTGGTGGGTACACTTCTTAATTAGTTTTGGGATGCAGGACAATAGAATTTACCGCATAACAGGGTCATTTAAAGCGCAAGGCGAAGTGGCAAATTTATCCGTTTGGGCCGTTCGACGATGCCAGGACTCTTCTGAATGGCCAGTGAAAGTACCAAAAACAGAATATTTTCTACATTGGGTTAGCCAATTGAGAAGAACAAATGCACAGACTCCCAAATTACCACCCAGCTTCCAGTAATTAAACCTATTCTCAAGGCTTCATTACTTCTGAATGGTTGCCATCTGGCCTGTATTTTGCTACAGTACACCGTGAAGACATATTTGCATTCTAGGTCAATTATTATTATATGTCTATTTTAGGCATGAATTCTAAATCTGTGGGAGCCACAACATTTCCGCAAACCTGCGATTTTACTCTCAAAGCCTCATGCAGGCGAGAAACTTCTACACAAACTCCCTCTCAATCTATTTAACGTGCAAAGTTGCCTATAGTGAATGATTCGGGAAGAGTACTTGATTTGTGAAGTGACAAGTAAAATGGCGGCCAGGGCTTGACATATACTGTGTACTCGTAACATATGACAATAAGCTCAATGCACCTTTTTCACTAATTATCCTCATTTTCATTAGCCTGCGATAGAATCAGAATGGCCTTGCTGATTGCCTCCCTCTTATGATCATAGCTTAGAAGTGGCATCTTCATTCATATGAAAGGTCAAAGATCGGCATAAAAATCGGCGACTCCTGTTGTAGTACTTTGTGGAAAATGGGCTAACCCACTCGGAAATCAATATTACATAAGCACACACCCGTACAGATCTTGTTAGTCAATTACCTTTCTTGGCTCAAAGAACTTGAAAACTAAGAATGCCTGCCCTTGGGAAATCAGACCAAAGGTTGTGCCGCACCGCAGTAATCCAGGAGCCACGCTGAGCCGCTGACAGCTCAGGCTGTATGAAGTCATAGCGTTACATATATAATATATAACAGTATCACTATGTTTATTACCTATACTGTACACTTGATAACCAGATAGTTGCACAGAAATTAGGAAGGAGATACCATGAGCTATATACATGCTGTCGTATATAGGCGATCCAACTCTCCCTAATTTCGCAATGAATCGGTATTTAAGCGCCTATCGCTGTGTCTCTCGCCGTGTGAGTGGTGTCACTGCATGGTTGCTTTGAGCAGTTAAAATTGTGAGACAGACAGTTGGCCTTCTTAGTCTCCAAGTTCTTTGGCCTTGACCTGTGAAGTTAGCGGCTTTTAAACCACTCAGCCAAATCTATATCTATGCTTAAGATCTCTCATTAATTTTAGGAATTCTCCACTAATTCTGCTCATATCTCACTCTTTTGAACTTACATGTAGTTCCGACACTATTTTCTTTTCCTTGCATTGACATTGTATCACATTTTTTGATGGACATCAAACATGTTGATTTCTCTACATATGTATCTTATCCCTCAGGACTTGATCATGGTTTATACCTAATGATGAACGTTGAGAGGTATCAGCAAGCGTTTGGTATCAGCATTGATGCTGGACTTAAGGTAATGTTGTTTAGTTTCTGTATTTCCCTATACTAGCTCATTTACAGGTAGTTCTTAACACCCAAGGTGACGAAGCTCGACCACTGGAGGTCGGTATAAGCATCGCACCAGGGATTCATGCCCAATTGTCCTTATCTGTTGAGAAAGTAAGTTGTAGAATTGTCGGTAGATAAAATTAATAACCTCTTAAAACTACAGTCTGAATATCTGGAGCCCCCTTACGGCACGTGCGGATCTTTGGCAATGAAATACTATCCCAATGACTCATACACCTATGACCGATGCAAAACTAATGAGAAGACGGAAATCATGGTGCAGAATTGCAGCTGCAAATCTCCATATATGCCTGGTAACTGGTGTTGAGTTAACGTGATTGTCGTGGAAATATTTGCTTTTAGGTGATGTCCCTGTGTGTACTGTCAAGCAATACTTGAACTGCATGCAAAAACGTGAGCATCTCTTTTTGCAAAATGCTAATTTTTTAAAGATAACTATACTCTTGTAGTAAAAGAAATCGATCGGAGGAGCACAGACTTAAAAGCGTGTGTTAGTGCATGCGAAAGCACACATTATCTCAGCCAACTCTCCTTTTCAAATCTTGCTTCTTCTTTGGGAGAAATCCTTGCTTCGAGCAAGCTGAAATCCTCCTACTCTGCCATCCAGTCTCTGGGTGGAAGAGTGACTGTGCCAGACATAGAAAAAATGTTGAACTGGTTGTTTAAAACCAAAAATGAATACCAAGCAATCCAAAACTATTTTCAAATGACGTTTGCTGACCCAGCCACATCCGTGTTCAGACAAATCGAGAAAGCAGCATTTCAGTTTGTGAAATTATCCCACGATGAAGTTTCAGAAATTTACGAAGAGATACCCGATTTCCAAACTGCATTTGCTTACGGGAAACAGCCGCAATATAACACATTTCTCAACAATCTAGATCAGTTGAGGTCCTTGGGGAATTCCATCATCAGTATTCTTACCGGCTCCATACATGACGAAATCCCGACAGTCATCGCAGAAGTATTGATGGCAAAACTTAAAGAGGTAAACAGTCTATGCTATGTCATTGAGCGTATGGTTAATCCGGTTCACTTTACGGGATCAATTCAAGAATATGCTGTAGATGTGTTCCAAAGCAATGATTCTGGTCACTTGCCTCGGTATTTAATAGCCGATGCGGATGATCGCACTCTCTGTCAAGCGCATTTCCTTCAAGTGTCAAGGATTGTGGTATGCCTGAAACGTCAGTTCAGCAGCATGGGTCTCAATGCAAACTCTGAGACTGACTATTCTGTTACTTATGAAGAACCAGAAAGTAACTTCTCACGGTTGGAATTTCAAATTGATGATTATCCACAGACCTGCAGCAATGTATCTTCAAAATACATGATATCGGTACCGGTAACACTAGGGCCTCAAGACAGGATAATTCTCGGTCTCACGGTCCAATTGCAGCAAGTTGAAGAGCAGCTAAGAACCTGCATGACTGAATACGGAGATTTCCTGGCTGGGTTGGCTGTTGCTCTTGATTTAAGTTCCCTTTTGTCACAATTGAGTCATCACTCAACTGATGAAATAGCGGACGATATCGAAAACTTGAGACAGCTCATACTATCATTTGATTCCATCATCATGAACTACAAGACTGATGTCACTTCTGGTTTGAATACAGCCCTTCGGCAGCACGAAGTCATGAAAAACATTGACTCTTTGATTGATGATATGATAGGGAAACTTGACCAGCGCGTGACCTTCCCACTACAGAGCACCATTCAAACTGTCGAAACTAATTTAGTCCATTACTACCATCAGAGTTTACTTAAAAATTCTGTCATTTTGTTGAAATATGCCCCAAAACACAAGCACAAAATAACAAAGAATATTGAGATGCTGACGATATGGAGGAGGCCTTTACCTTTTCTCCAGTCTGATCCGATTATCGGTTTGGATTCTTCTGGTGGTGAGATCAAGTTTACATTTGATCATGGACTGGAACATTTCTACGAGGGTAATGCTGCGGTGGTCATCAAAATTTTAGTCTCCAATTTCTGTAATGTTCTACTGAATGAGATGTCTTCTACCAACCGAAAACTTACTGAGATACAAACGAGTCTACAGAAATTAGACAAAAATGCGACTGAAATGATCGATAATCTACAGCAAGCCAATGTCATCGGCGTCGATTTTGTGAAGTAGGTGTCCTTAAACCCTCAAATACGTCGTTTTTATAATTGTATAACCTGTAATACTTGCAGGAGAAACTTCGTAGCATTGGACATTTATTTCCGCGAACTCAGTACTACAACAATCAAGCAATCAAAGAAATATACGTTTGCCAACTTTGGGAGTAAGAATGCTCCTCACCCATGTGCTCCACCTCATCATAATTATTCATTTGAACAGGTGAAATTGGAGGCTACATGGGCTTATTGCTTGGTTGCAGCGTGCTCAGCATTCTGGAGATTATCGACCATTTCCTGCTGTGTTGTTGTTTCAAGGATAAGAAGAAGAAGAAACACGAGCCTGATGTGTCCGACTTGGATCATCCGAATATGATATATGAACCCCGCTTAAACGGAAGGGTATTTGCAAGCGAATTCAAATAATATTTGAGTAGAAATTTCGACTGGTTTCCAACGCAACTGAATCTCTTCCATAATGTTTGTATTTTTTTTCTCTCTCTTTTTTTTAGAAGGGGAGGGGTGCATTTTTGCATTTTTTTAACCTACAGTGTATATAATTATAAGAACTGTCTGGTGGGCTGAAAACCCCCCCAAGAGGTATATTATACTCTTGGTGTTTTATTTTTATCTTTCTCTAGACTACACACTGCTAATTAGACATCAGTGCACAATTGTTCGATTGATTAAAATGAGAATTAAACACTCACGTTTTTAGAATTGAATTTCAATTATTTAATGTATAAGACTGTTTAATTAATAAGTATTTAGTTTTCAATTTCTGCTTTATAGTTTATCTTTTAATCATATTTATATTTATATCCGTAAGGTCAGCTGAACATTATTGGAAATTATATCGCTATAAAAATAACAATTTCATTGAATCACCATTTAATGAAAGTGGTTTCAATGATATAGCACAAAATTGACTTACTAGGTACGAGCAATTCCCTATTAAAGTAGAGTCCAGGCCACAACCGAGGATACGAACAGAACAACAGCCTTCTACCAACCAAAAACATACTGAGTTACAGTCAATGGAAAGAATGCAGTATATAAGCACTAAGCATGTCAAGACATGCAAAGTATGCCATGGTAGTGATGATACATTGTATACATTAGTACCCAGAATAATGGCCGGTGCCGAATGTGACACGATGACCGTTCACAAAAGATCCATATGCTTAGGATTTAATGCTGGATTGTGAAAAGGCTGGATTACATTTTTCTATACGCATCATAAAACGCAACAACAACAAAACAATAATATTTAAAAGTTAGAACTAATCATGCATTACTGTAAAGCGTCTTTGTAAAGTAGAGTCTTTAAATTCTTCTTAAAAGTAAATTTTGTTTGTGGATCTCTAAAATTTCTCTGTAATTCATGTTAAGGTGATGAGTAGAGGTGATCTATTAACTTACTCTGTGTTTAATTTTGCTGTGGTTATACAGGCTTTGCCTGTGTTTGTACGATTTGGGGCACAACTTGCACTGAAATGCCTCCATCCTCTAAGAGATAATCAGCGATATTGAGGGGATCAGAAGGCCAAGATGCAATTAGCGAGTACTGGCGGTCAGAAGTTCGCCGAGAAGAAAGAACTGGGAAACAAGCGCATCCATCACTGTCAGATAGCAAATACTTGGAAGGCACCGATCTACTGCACTGTCTATGAGAATTACAGGCTGCCGTACAACTGCGATTTAGTATATAAGACGAGTATTTCCTATGGACTCTCTCTCTCTCACGTGCTCACTCATCTCGTGCGAAAGATCTACAAAGAACACTTTCTTGGAACCTTTTTTTTATTTTTAGTACTTTAGAATATTATATTGAAGGTAAATTAAAGCCAATATGAAGTGATTGGTTGAGTCTTCGTTATTACGAGCTTGGAGCTTACCATCCAACTAGTGCATAATTGACGCAGCCCTGGAGTCACTTCGTCAATTCACTCTACTTTTTAAAGCTGTAGTTCACGAGGGATCGTTCTCCAAACACATTGCCTATTCTCATAATTGCCAATCTATGTTTATCATCTATGGATCGTAAGTCTCTTCTTGATTGGTGTGCGACACGGAAGCTTTTTTAGATACTCAGAGGCTGATGCTGCTCAGACGAGAGAGAGAGAGAGAGTTTTATGTAGCACACGTTTTTCAATCGGCAGCCAGTGTAGGTTAATTAGCGATTACTGGGGTGATGTGCTCTCTCTTAGAGGTTTCAGTGAGTAGTCGCGCT
>KB307198.1:606635-619352 GCA_000328365.1 Capitella teleta
CGAACTCTTTTAAAAAATGGAGGGTACTCATATATTGAACTACTCCATCGATTTTGCAACAGCAGGAGAGTGACCAACATTGGACTTGGAACGAAGACCTTCATTTGTGCCCAAATTAACGTACAACTAGTGTGAACTGTTATGCGAGGAAAGTACTGCTTAAGGAGACTTAAACCACAGCAGAGTGATGGTAATGATAACAAAACAGACAGGCTTTAGGGAAGACAGTAGTACCATTCAAGAAATCTTCATTTTGAGAACATTATGTGAGAGATTCAAAGTGCAGCAAAAAGAGTTCAACACTATCTTCGTCAATTTCAACAACGCATTTGATAGAGTGTGACACGAAGCACTGTGGAATACCATAAGATGATAAAACACGTGTAAGAAGATTACCATGTCCACCAATTGATGGGCAATGGCAACTCGTCAAACCAATACAACAAACCAGCAGCTATAGTGCTTTGCAAAAGAACAACCTATCAAAGATGGATACTATACATATATGTCACACACTCCTTGCATGACTTTGTCACAGCATAAACGCACATGTTTATTTTTTTCAGCCTTGAATCGAGTGAGGTGTATTTGTAGATGTATTCTTCGCAACAGACATGACAGGTAAGCCCTCATATAATGAGACCAAATTGTAACCACCTAATTATAAAATGTTCTACATTATATACAGAAAAGAAGAAATCTAAATTCTTTCAAGTACTGCAATCGTATGGAGAGGGCGCTACTGTCCATGGCGTCCATTACGTCTTTGAGTCGGATGCAGCAAAAAGTCGAAGGTAATTGTAATAACTTTCCCGGCTTAAGTCTACATCGATAATTCATAATGACAAAGGGGAGGACAAATACTTTATTTTTATATTCCTATGTAGTGGTGTCATATAGATAAAGTAGGGCTGGGCGAACATCCGTATCCGTTATCCGTCATTCTGTTATTCGTCGGTTGTCGGGGAGGGGTAAGGCGGTACAGGGCAACCCGATATTGTGTTTCAACACGGATAGTGATAAATGGGGTAAGAAAGAGAAGTGTTCATGGTCTAAAGAGCAGACGACGGGGTCGAGAGGGCCAACTGGATGTCGAAAAGTGTCAAGCCACATCGAGCGTACCACGCAACCATTCCGCACGCAAACGCTTCTCATGCAATGAAACTGAGCGATGTCAAAAACAATGAAAAACAAAAAACAAAAAAAAACAACCATCAACAATTTCGAAAACATGAAAAAAAGCTCTGATCGCTATATAGTTTACATGATATATAAAATATATATGTATCTCGCCATGCCTGATGATGATAAACACTCGGTATAACAGGAATATCGAAGATTAACGCTCACCCACGGGTCGGAAGATAAAAAATTCGTTATCATTCATAATCCTGTTTTTATCCTTACTTTCTCGGTCTTTTACCGGATTATTTATCACAAACATTCCCAGAAATATAGCATTAACCATGCCCCCTCACTGTGTGCAGTCGTCGCTCAGCGCCGAGCAGCAGAGGCTGAGAAGCGCGTATAGGCAAGCACACACAATCATGACCTGGAACTTTCGGCAAATCTGCAGCGGCAAATCAAAACATTTATGCGTAATGTCTATGAATTTTAGTACGCTCGGTAGAATTCCATCGATCACCATTTATTTCTATTCCTAAAACAAATCCATTTCCGCCAACTCTGCCTGCCCGAATATTTTAATATAATCGGTTGATGGGTAGAACAAATGACAGCATACTTGGCCATGATTGGTATAAAATATAACGCAGTTTAATTGTTTCTTTGTTGCGACAGGAAGAGACAAATTGATAACCCAAAACTCTCCCCTCACGCCACATACTCAGTTCATTATCAATATTATGATCAATTATCCCCTTCCTTCGGAGTCCCGAGTCCCTTTCATATCTCTCTGATAGTGCCGATTTGTCAATACTACTACTGTATATGTATTGATTCCACATTAGAAAATATGAATCCTCTTTTTCCCACTTTTTTATGACAGTTGGATGCGCAGACAATTGCTCGTAAAGTCGTGCTCACAATTACCAATTGCTCAGTCATAAAATATCACCTTCCTAGGTTCGGATGGCTCCTACTGGTTCTGATTGCTCTTGTGGTCTTCATCGCTATGCTTGTCATGCGCCTGCAATTCTTCTTCTCCTATCCTGCTGATATCACCATTGATGTGGAGTATGGTGATTCAATCAGCTTCCCACAAGTGACCGTTTGCAACCAAGATCCATTCAAGATGACATCCCTTCTGGAGAAAGGACTGTATGACGTCACGATGATGGCTTACACAGGGTCGAAACAAGGACCAGCTGGATCACAAGATAACAATGGTAAACCTTTATTCAGTTCATAATTCCATGTGTCTATTTCTATACTCAATAGATGACTGCAAAGACTACTTTGAATTGCACATCAAGGAGTTTTGTGAAGACGATGTCCCAGAATCAAAAACCCACGCAAAACTTGCAAATGTCACTCTGGAGGTGTGCCAGCAGTTATGCATCAATCTTTATCCAGACAAATGCAATTCCGTTCTGTACAACACCTGGAAGAGGAGCTGCCTCTTGATGGCATTCATACCCTTGAGGAATCTATCGAACCCACAATGCAACTCACAACTCTATATCAGGAGAAGATGTCCAAGTGAGACATTGTTCACTAATGACTCCCATTGAAAAACAAGTCGGTCGACAACGACGGAGAAAATACCGCAGAGTGGGTGGGGGAGAGGGAAGTATGTGTAACACCAGCCACTAGAAGGCGTACTAGTTATATGAGATAACATCCTAGATTGACCTAGATAATATTATCGTCAATCTGCCCAATGAGAGCATGATATACTGAGCAACAAAAAGCTATGCATGGTTTGAAAAGTTTATAGAGTAGTGCATACTAAATTTACCGTGGATATATGATTAGTAGGTATATTGGGTATCCACGATGAATTATTTGGAAGTTGGAGTTTATGGTGGTTACGTGGAATCCGCAAGGATGTTGAATGTGAGGTAGAGGTCAAAAAGGCAAAACCACACTTTAGATTGAATGATTTTTTTTTTGAAAAAAAAAAAAAAAATGCATAAAAATTGTCATCGATAATGAATGTGGCCCCTCATTGCCTCAATACAGGCCATATACCTTCTGCGCAGGCTACTGATGAGAGTTTGGATCCTCTTCTGCGACAGTGCAGCCCTTTCTTCCAAAGGTCCATCGCAAGTGCTGCAGCGCCCTACATAGGCGATAACACGGCGCTTCAGAAAAATATGAGCCTCTAAAAGGGCGTCAGATGGAGTCTCGTGTTTCGAAGTCATTGTCGAACTGTTTGCCCACTTATTTGGGGACAGTGGGATCCGACGATATCATCTGCGGTCCGGTAAATGGACGGAAACGGTCTCGGAGGTGACTAAACAGGATCCTGCCTCCTAGTCAAAACCCGAGGTCTCCCAGACATGGGTCGATCTTCCACGGTCATTATGGTGGTGACGCGTAGACGGAGGGTGAGCGGTGTAACCCTAGTACAGTTAAAAAGCGCGAAACATTTTTGTACATGAACAGCAGCCTGAATTTTCCTTAGGGCGCACCCTCTTTCTAACGAGCAAAAAGTATGAAAAAATTTTTTTTTTAAAAACTCTCGAAGCGCCAAAATAAGATTGAGTAATGTTTGAATAATTTCCATGCTTGAATTGTGGAGATATCCGAAATGAACAACTTTCTTTGCTCATCTCTATTGTTGTTCAACCAAGCACAATTTTCCTCTTTTCTCTTCATAAATTCATTGTGTGACCATCTAGGACACATGCAACATATTAGGAAGAGTTCAAATTCTTTTTAGCCAATGATGCAATCAATATAAAACTGTATAGTTTCTTTTGTTGCTCAGCATATAACCGAGGCTGTCGGCCGAAAAGTTCAATTGCGTGGGAGTCTTCAGAATGCATGATTAAATGTGAGTTGTCATAGCTATCAGATATGTTCATTGTGATTTTGAAGAAGACAGCTCTGGGGAAAATTGTCCAATTAATGTGGATAGTTCCGACCAAAAAGAGCTATGGAATAAGTACACTGGTTTTGATCACACCTGGAATGAAATAGAAGCAAGTAAGTATACATATTTTTCACTTAACAACATGAAGAGGATTTCCTTGTGTACGTTAGCTATCCGGGGAGGATATTATGCGATGATGACATCAGGATTGAGGCTTGGATATACAAGTAACTTCAGCTTCCACTCAATAGACACAACAGATCTCTGCCTGAGGTTCTTTTACCGGATGGTTGGAGAAGCCAAATCTAACCTCCGCGTATTTGTTACGGACGAGAATAATGTGGTCAGCATAGACAAGGTATTTTCGGGTACTAGCATGACGTTCTGGGTAGGAGGTTTCATAGAGCTGCCAAGTGGCTATAATCTAGTAGAGATTATGGGCACACGCGGAGATAATGGAACCTCTGGCATACAAATTGATGACATTGAGATATCAACTTGCTCAAGCTTTGCTGGTAAGTTTTGTGGCATGAATGCATAGCTTGGAGAAATTTTAAATGTATTATTTTCAGAGAGAGATTGTTTAGAGTTTCGAGATGGATCGGGATACATGGGGAATCAAACTACAACTACAGGCGGCTATGAATGTTTGCCGTGGGCAGTAACAGCTCCAATGATCACAGTGGATCTATATTTCATTGATGGCAGTCCATTTGAAGCTGGAAACAAATGTAGAAATCCTTTGGGGCTTCCATGGGGTCCCTTTTGTTTTATTGAGCATGAGAGTCTCGTGGGCTTGTGCGATATCCCACGCTGTTGTAAGTAGTAGTCCTGCTAAAATACCAGACAGGCTAATGGGCATTTTAACTGTTATCATTCACAGCATGCAGACCTAGCTCATTCTCTTGTATGACATCAAAAATTTGCATTCCCGACAACTTTCTATGTGATTCATATCCGCACTGTTCAGATTTGACCGATGAGATCATGGAATGCCGTGAGCTAATGAGTCACAATTATTAGACCATATTTGATTAGATTTCTCACAAAGAAAACCAGCGAAATATCACCTGCACATTTGACGACAACTATAAATGTGGATATCAAGTCATCAAACATACCAACAATGCAGCACAATGGAACATAGTACGTAAACCTGGCACGGACTCAACAAGTGAGTATAAAGTGTATATAGTAGATTAATATAATTATTACCTTCTCAGCCTCATACCGCATGAAAATGAGTGGTTTGTTTGACCGACCAGGCGAAGCAGCTGTTCTTGTTTCACCTAGCACGTTCTTTGATGAACCACGAGTTGTAAGAATCTACTTGAGCACCGAATTAGCAGAAACCATTGACCCACTTCCGGAAATGGTTTTCACTTCAAGAAACGGAACACACTCTGTGTCTTACCCTGCGCCTGCAACAGGAGACACTTTTCGGCCTTTCGATGCATGTATGCTGCCTGGACAAAGCATCCTATTGGTGACAGCATTTTGGTCAACTAATGTATCGCTTTCAACTAATATGGAGATCAGCAACATTACCCTGACCAACGTAAATTGCACTCCGCCTCTGAACAGTAAGACTATGCACATAATTTTTGGTTAATTTTTTCATACATGATACTTCAGATTTTGAAGGTGCTGGAAAAATGTTTGCAAATGACACAAGGGAATCTGGTGCAATTGTCATAGGGAATATTTCAAATTTTGACAGAAAAACTGACATATCGGTTGATATTTCCAGTGAGCCAAAAGACTCGAACCAGAGAAGAACATAAGTAGCCATAATATTATGTGGATATTTCAGGTATCTTCAATGATACCTGTGTGAGGCTAGGCATTTGCTACATTGACCAAGTACTAGATAACCTCAATGTCAAATGGTTTGCCGTGCCATCTGAATTGGTAATTTGGTCCAACAATGCGATGCCCAGTAAACAGCGCCAGAAAGGTGAGGATAATTCAATTAAAAATCTTATTCAAAGTGACTCTATTCTCACTAGGTTGTAAGGGAATCTTCATTCAGTCTGAAGGGATGGTGACATCACCAGGGTATCCAAACAAATACACTGCTGACAACTATTGCAAGCAGATCATCCATGCTCCACCCAATTCAGTCATCGCAATTCATTTCACAAAACTCGATCTGGGCAGAGACAATATGTGCAATTCAGACTACCTACAGGTATAGGGACATTACATCAACCTCAGTACAGAGGAAAATAACTTTCCTGGTAGATTAACAATGGCGACAAGACAGCGAAGTATTGCGGGAGTGGGCTGCCTGAAGATATTTTCATCTCCACAGAACGACTTGAGATCTTGTTTGTGTCATCTTCCATTCCTCTTGGCACCGGATTTGCTTTTTGGTATGAAACATCAGCAGAGAATGGATATGGTAGGAGAATTGCATGGGCCTCACTGCAACTGTGACGTTTTCTTTCAGATTCTCTTGCAATTGCGTACACTGGAACTTCTGCCCTAGTTCCGTATGCTGCAAACATTCTTTTTAGTCTGCCGTGCGAAGTATTGTCGGAAGAGAAACATTGCCTCCAATTTGAAGCTTTCTATGCCGAGACATTGGAAATTGGAACAACAACTAACATATTCAGCATCAGTCAAAGCAAACAGCTCTACTTGGTGGAAGGCTCGACTGGTCCAACCTGGAACATAATCCGAGTGCCACTTCCAACTGATGCCATATTCTCTGACAATAGATGCCGAAACTTATACATTTCAGCACACATTTCACAAGATACAAACTTCACAGAAATTTCTGCAGCATTTAGAAGCATTAGCATTGAAAAGGGAAATTGCTTAGGAACAACTCACAGCATTTACACTGGGATGCTGCCGAAAAACGAAAGTTCTCTCAAAGGTTTATATAAACCAGACAAGAGAATACAGTGAAATACATTCGTTCAATTTCAGCTACACAAGAAGGTGCAGATTGTGACTTCGTGGACGCTAATGAATGTGGCTACATTAAATACAAAGAAGGTGGGCACATTTGGGAAAGGTCAATGTTGATAACTAACTCACCAGGTATGCCATACTTCCAGTTTGTCTTGAATCATTCATCAGAACAGTCTTTGTTTTAACAGCTTGTCAAGGGCAGATAGCAATGGATCTGGCAATTGCAGTGGACGTATCTGGGTGTTCAGAAGATCATTGCCAGAACCTTGCCGATGATATCCATGCAATGATTTCCTCTTTTAACTCGTCAAAAGTTCATTTATCGCTGCTTGTTCTGAATCAGAAGCCTCTCCAAGTGCAGTTTCAATTCAAAGACATGATAACATCTGACTACATACGAAATGAACTAACTCAGACCACCAATACCACTCGTCCAGCTAACTTACAGGGTGCCTCAGCAGCAGCCTTGAGTTCTATTTTCACTATCCGCAATGGAGATCGCGACAATGCACTCAATCTTATGATATTCTTTTTGACAAGCCAAGTCTCTATTCCAAAAGAGTTACTCCGAGATCTGGATTTGGGAAATATCCATCAACGTTATGTGTCAGTTGGCGCCGAAGTTACGATCAGTGATTATGTTCCAACTCTGTCCTGCGTGAAAAACACCTTTGAGACGTATGTTTCGATAGACGTCGGGGAGATTCTGGATTCATTTCACAAACTTTCAATCTGTCGAGGTGGGTTATAGCCCGCTTTCTAATTTTCGTGATATACTTTTCAATTTCTGATTGCAGGATATGTGAACAGAGTCAAATTGAGAGAGTTCAGTTCTGGAAGTGTCCTTGCATCCCAGGCAACTAGAGTGAATGGACCAACTTGTTTGAAAATATATGCCAGCGTTGAGGACGACGATGTAGTTTCATTTGCTGACTATGCCAGCATGTACGTTTATCGCCATGATAGCAGTCTGGACATTGAAGCCCTATTCAGTATTCATCCGCAAAGTGTTGGGCCAATGGTGACGACAGCATCAATCCCAAACGGAGAGTACGCTTTGGTAATGAAAGCCCTAGGGGCAAAGAAATCACTAATCGTTCAGCAAGTGAAAACATCTCACGGCGACTGCCAGGCAACATCAGGTAAGCATGCTACAAAATTTTAAAAGTGTTTGATAGCAAATTTTATTTCAATAACAAAAGATATCATCATCAATGCTGGTTGCTTCAAGAATGCCATCATCTCTTCACAATGGAAATACAGGGGACATTATATATCCAGAGAAGATTGCTCAAAAGCCTGTGCCGATGCGGTTGATGTGAGTAAAAAAAAAGCCTTGTGGCCTTGTGGCATGGATGAATGTTGGTGTTGAACAGGAATTGCCATTTGCTGCTTATGGCGAAAAGACGTGCTTCTGTGCTTCAAACCCAACATTGAACACAAACCGACTTGTTCTTCCCTCAGACCAAATATGCGGTGAAACTGATGGAGTGTTTGTAATGCAAGTCATAAGAGCCCAAGATCCAAAACCAACACGTAAGAATCAAATTAGTTATTGCACATTTCTATAATTTTAGCAACATCGATCAATTTTAACTAGTTATTTCCACATTATTTTACAAGTTTATCCCTACTCATTATATTTATATTATATTTTTGTTTTTATATTGTTGTTGCGACTACGTTAAAGAAAACAGCTTTTGTTGATACTATATTGGACATAATTGAGCAAAGTTTGATCTGAAAGATATTTTTTTTCAGGATGTGAAACAGGAGGAAGTAATCTGGTTTTTGTGATCAGGATAGCCAGCAAAGAGTCTGAAAGAATTGGAATATTCATTGAAACCTTCATGAAAGAATTCTCACCGCCTAACACCATTGTCAATGTGACGATCATAGTCTCGGTTGATGAAGCCCCTATTTTGATTTCTTGGAACTCTTCTAACCAAATACAAATTCCTGCACTCAATGTGGCTGGCACCACCAGCATTTCACAATCATTTCAGCTATTGGCAGGCATTCTTGAACAAAGAGCAGGTATTTCACAATTACCTCAATCGCGAAGCAAGTGCATGTCGTCATTACAGGGTCTGATAACGCCTCTGTTGTTGTGATCACTGATAACACAACACAGGAGGCGGCCATTGTCCCCCCACTAGACGTCCGTATCAGTGTTTTGGGGATTGGACAAGATGCAGAGCTGGCAAAACTCAAAAAAATTGCCACAAATGTCAAGAACATTATTCAGATCAATGGATACAATGATCTCACATACAGTTTACCTACTCTTATTTCGTTAGCTTGTTCTGACCGAAGTTAGTCCTAAAAAGCATTTTTCATGTGAGCTGAACTTTTTTTAACAGTTAAAATTTTCTCAACAGTTAAAATATCTTTGAATGAAACATTCAAAGAGGTTAAGCACATCGATTGGGCTTCGATTATGGATCCACCAACTACTAATGCAAGCCTTGAAGAAAGAAGATGGAAAATGGACCAAGCCAACCTTGAAGCGGGAGAATTTCTATTGAATCAGCATGGTATAGGCACATATTGTGAAAGAGCTTTATCGTTAATATTCGTGAACCTTTTATTGTTTTTAGAGAATACCAACAGTAAGGAGCTGTTGATGGAGTCAGGACACAAACTTCAAGACACCATTGTTAGGTAATACTCAACACTCATTTAAATAGTCATATTAAATTGTGTTTACATTCAGTTGTGAATGGAATGGAGGGGCATGCCAAGGTTTTATGTTGAAGGAAACATTTTACGATATTGGATCGTGTTTTACCTTCAATTGGGATAGCCAAAATGTGCTCAGATCTAATCAATCTGGTGAGTAATACACATAGCAGCAGTACAGTATAGTGCAGTGCATATTTCACCCTCTGAGGTCTTGACAATGGCTTATTGCTTATGCTAAACGCCGAACGATACCAACAAGCATATGGTATCTCTGTAGAATCTGGGCTTAAGGTGAGTCATTGGTGTAGTGTTTCTCTGGGCTCCCTTAACTTGTCTCCCAGGTGGTTCTAAACACCCCAGGAGACGAAGCTCGGCCAAAAGAGAACGGTATAAGCATCGCACCTGGCATTCATGCCCAATTGTCTCTTACTGTAGAAAAGGTAGGTAGTCGAACCATCGGTGGATACTTTATGTTTTATATCGACCGCAGTCGGAGTTTCTAGAGCCCCCTCATGGCACGTGTGGATCTTTTGAAATGAAATATTACCCCAACGACACCTACACATATGACCGATGCAAAACGAATGAAAAGACAGAAATCATGGTACAGAATTGCAACTGCAAATCTCCATACATGCCAGGTAACTCATTTGGATGAATTAAGTTAGTTGTTGTTGCAATATTTGCTTTAAGGTGACGCCCCTGTGTGCACAGTGAAGCAGTACTTCAACTGCATACACAACCGTGAGTACCATTCAACAGCCTCGTGCAATGATTATCATACTTTAATTGTCATGCAGTAAAGTCTATCGATCGGAAAAGCTTGAACCTACAATCCTGTGTCAGTGCATGTGACAGCACACTCTTCTCCAATCAGTTCTCCTTCTCAAACCTTGCTTCCTCATTGGCTGAATACCTGTCTTCCGACCCGCGGCTGGAGTCCTACAGTGCAATTCAGTCTTTGGGAGATCGAGTGCAAATATCTACTATTGAGAACATATTGAACTGGTTATACAACACCAGAGACGAATACCAAACAATTCAAAACTTTTTGCGAGTGACATTTTACGACCCAGCCACGTCCGTGTTCGGTCAAATTGAGAAAGCAGTTATCCAATTTGCCAAATTATCACAAGACGATGTTTCAGCCATTTTCAACGGTCTACCACATTTCCAAACTGCGTTTGCCTATGGAAAACAACCACAATACAGCTCAATTCTTGATAGTCTCAGCCGGATGATATCCTCTGGAAATTCTATCATCAGTATTCTCGCTGGAACTGATCATCACAATATACCAGATGACATCGCAAAACTCTTGCTTTCAAGACTTAAAGAAGTCAGCAAAGAAAGTCAAATTATTGAACTTCAGCTCTATCCGAGCTTTTTTTCTGGAACAGTACAGGATTTTGCTGTGAACTTTTTTCTGAGTTCTGGTAAGGGTTACCTGCCAAAGTACCTACTTTCTGATGCTGACACGCAGGCTGGGTGCTACGATACGTTTTTTGCTGTGGCAAGGGTCGTTTTGTGCCTCCAGCGTCAATTGGGAAGCATCAATCTAGAGGCAAACTCTTTGGGTGGCTACTCAGTTAAGTATGATGAGCCAAAAGGGAACGCATCGCGCATGGAAATCGCAATGAATGAATATTTGCAATCCTGCAGCAACGTTTCATTTGAATACATGGAGTCTGTGCCTGAAAGCATGGGTCTTCATGATAGAACAAGTTTAGCTTTGATGGTGCAGCTCCAAAGATTTGTGGCTCAACTAGAAATTTGCCTGACCGAATATGGTGACTTCTTGAATGGCTTGTCCGATGCTCTCAACTTGCAGAAGAAAATTCCACGCATGTTGTATACCACATACAGCAAGGACTTTTCAGCCGACATCGATAGTTTGAATAATCTCATAGCCTCACTGGATCCAATCATAAATAACTATTTGATGGACACCAATGATGAATTAATTTTAGCAGTGAAGTATTACGCAGTCACCGTTCAGATTTCCTCCTCCATCAATGAATTGATCGCGAAGTTCAATCAGCGGATAAATTTGCCTATACAGAGCGCCATTCAAGAAGTTGAAACAACACTAATTGATTACTACTACGCAATAATTGGGAGTGCTGCCACCTTATCCAAATACGCCCCACAGCAGGAACAAGAACTTGGCAGGAGCATTGAGATGCTGCAATTGTGGAAGAAACCTCTCCCCTACCTCCAATCTGATCCCATCATTTTTCCAAATCCCAGCAGCAGTAAAATCAGCTTAAATCTGGAACATGGACTGGACAAATTCTATGAAGGCAGTGCAAAATATCTCATCACTCTTCTAGTGTCTAATTTTTGCACAGTTCTCTTGGATCAAATATCTTCGACCGACAAAGACGTTACAGAACGTCAAACCAGTTTGGATGCGATGGAGAGAAAATCCTTCAAACATATTGCTGACATGGAAAAGGATAATGAAATTGGTGTTGATTTTGTGAAGTACGTAGAAATCAATTTCATTGCCTTCGTGATTTATAGTTGGACGATCTTTGTGTATATTCACCAGGAGAAATATTTTATCAATAGAAATATACTTCAGAGATATAAGCACTACAACAACCAAACAATCAAAAAAATACACATTTGCAAATTTCGGAAGTAAGTCATCTCTGACACATTCACGCATTTACTTGATTGTAAACTTGTATTGTTACAGGTGAAATGGGGGGCTACATGGGTCTCTTTCTCGGTTGCAGTGTGCTGAGCATTGTGGAGATTTTCGACCATTTCATGCTCTGTTGCTGCTTCAAGAAGAAGAAAAAAAGAAAAACTCCCGATACAGAGCGCAAAAATGGTGGAGACCAACCTCATGTAGATGCCACGACATTTTGATGTCCGGTTATATCGTTGAATTTTGTCTGCAGTACAACGCGTGTTTTATTATATAATAATATTATATACAAGCCCAAAAGTTTCGAGCGAGCCACACATATCGCTTTTACATACGACCTTTTACTTCCTTGCATACCAATAGTATATTATATTTCCCATTCAATTGGTACATTTAATGCACTCTCGTGAAATGCATCGCACGAATACCCCGGTCGGATCAGTCAAATTCA
>KB307199.1:3960-48807 GCA_000328365.1 Capitella teleta
ATTGTGCGCTCGAAACAAACACTTAAAATTTACACTATCCGTGTTTAACTATCCGTGTTGAAACACGGATCACGGATAGTACTGAAAACCCCCAATATCCGTGCTGTCACGGATATCGGACACGGATATCCGCCCAGCCCTAGCATGCTCACAACACCGGAAACTCACAACCCGTGCGCTCTCGGCCGGCGATGTTATTATTGCCAACTTTATTATGTTTTAAGTAATTTGAACTATTGTTACATCATCAGGTATTGGTAACACATAAGTTATACCCATTTCGGCCATCTCAGGTCATTCGATTCGATGATCCTCTCTCCATAATAAACCACAATGTCCGCTATTGGGGCGACAATGCCAAACTGTAACTGATAATCAGATCAGTTACACTTGTGGAATTAGTTGAGGCCCATCGGGCTCGCTGTAGTATGTCAGCTAAGGTATTGGAAGTGGCACCAAGGAGCATGCTCTTTCATGTCACATTACTGGTATGGCCCATACAGTGGCTCTGGATTAGAGAAATTGACCAATCTTAAATCTGAATCTGGTCATCAACCTGATCAGGCAAATGTCAACACCTCCATATCCATAATATCTTCAAACAAATCAGTTGATTTGAATCTACATTACATTCATGACTGATGACTGATTTCATGACTGAAAGAAAAGTAGCAAACACAAAAAGGGCCTAACTGGTAACTTAGTAATAGTTACTTATTTTTGATTAATTGTGTTTAGCTGAGCAAATTGCTCGCCTATAGCATTTTAGGAGAGCTAAAAATTGCTCACCTGGCCATTTTAAATCGTAAAGACTGACCTAAACTGGATCCGCAACGAAAAAATATGACATTACAGGTTTCTCTCCGCTTTCCGATTGTTGTGTCACATGACCTGCTCTCCACGTGTTATAAATAAACCAGAGCACTGCGCCTGCGTAGTGCGAAGTAAACATACACGCATGTGCATTCCCGTGCTAAGCAGTTCAACATGCGGCCTATCTTCCCTTGCAGTTGCGCACGTGATTTATACCGAGTCTTCACAAAGGAATACGTATAAATTATTATTACGCAATATTTTGTGCATCACCAATCAGCATATGAACAATTTTATTTATTTTCATTCGAAAGTCGTGAGAGAAGTTTGAGCGGGAAAGTGAAGCATGTGCGCTTGTTTACAGCGCAGTGCGCAAGCGCTGAGTGACGTCACTCGCAAAATGGCATTTGTTTACTTCTTCACGGAGTGATTTTTTGTTGCGGGTTTTAATTAATGTAAGTTTGACATGATTGTACTGGCTCATATATTGTTTTTTCTTGGAGCATAAATATACCATCTAATATCTGGAGGGCTTAAACACAATGATTTGTCGGATAATATGTCTATATTTATCAAGCAATCGGCTGAGTGTGGAGCCTCGCAGTCAGTAGGCGCAAAAATAAGCGGTTTACCGTCGGGCAAGGTATAGGCCACGCCCGAGAATCTGTGCTAGGAATTGGGGATTGTTGATGTTTGTTCAGCATGGAGGTATATCTCTGTGGATTGACCTTTAGAACATCCCTCTCCACCAAGAAATCTAAATTAAAAAATTAACTGTAACTGTGTAACAAGAGTTAGTGAGTGGTGGGGTTTTACGGCTCCACCCAAAACTGTGTATCAAATAATTAGAGCTGGGCGAATAGTGCTTTAACACGGATACACGGATAACCGATATCCGTGTTACTAATATCCGCCGGATACGGATATGGACACGGATATTTATGCTCAAACACGGTATTTCTTTGAAGTTTCACAACCGCCTTTGCCTCAACTTCTGGATTTTCTCTTCTGATACATCAAAAGCGGTGTGATATCAACACTGCGGGTATGTGTCGCCATAATTATGTCTCTGTCTTAGGTTTAGGCATACTGATCAATCAAAATTATCAAGTTATTCCAACTGACTTTTCCTAATTCGGCATACCTTTATGCTACACATAAAAGCAGTGTTTTCAAAGCATCTCTCTACCAACAGTTCGGGTTTGTGACGCGCAAGGGTTTAAGAAAGCGAGCTAATTAGTGACTGAAGTCGAGTTTGTGCAGGCTCAAACTCCCGATTTTATAACTGTTATTCTCATCCTTTGATCTGCAAATTAGTTATTGCGCGGTAATAGTTATGCCTACACACCGTAACCTCTGTAATCACAATGTATACTATGCTTTTTGCTTTCGAGGGGATGCTTTTCACCAAACCATGTATTGTACAGAGCTATATTTCCGTACATCTAATTCCATGTATGATGTTGAATCTTACATTGTTGGATTCACAAGAGGACGACCTATCTGATTATGTAAAATATATAGCTACGTGTGCTTGCATATAGAAATTACAAAGCGGTGAAATCGAGGCTTTTTGGGTAAAATACATGGCGGCGAGCGGTATAGGCTCGAAATCGTTGTGGCGGTGAATGTGTAAACTGCTGCAGGCAGAGCGTGGCTATGTTGTGTGGTACTAGTAGCTATAGCGCTCACAGCGTGTGCCCGGCACTGGGGCATTACGCTGCAGGTGCATGCTCCCGTGTTTGGGCATAAATATCCGTATCTGTCGGATATTGGTACCACGGATATTCGTTATCCATGTTGAAGCACTAATCGCCCAGCTCTAATTCTAAGTGACTCTGCTTTTAGTGGGCGACACCCTTTTTTCTGCTATGACGCACGCTGTTATCCAATTAGCAATGTGTCAATGCAGCAAAATGACATGTACATGTATATATGAATAATATAATGCATGCTTTCCTTGATAATGATACCAAGCTTAGCATGCTTGCCACGTGTCCACTCTAAATGAGGCAAGAAAACAGTTAAACAATTAAAGGCAATTACAAAGAGAATGATAATTGATCCACTGTTTTAGGGGCAATCTCTAAAGAAGCGCAAACTTCTTAACTCGTGTCACTCGCTAAACGGTGTTAACTTTGCCGTTTGCCGGCTCTCAGTTGAGGTGTGCTCAAACTCTGAGTTCTCCGAGTGGAAGTCTGCAGTCAGTCCGTGGACGATGGAAGGGTATTTAGTAGACATCAACCTTGTGAGGCACATGTTTCACCAATGATGCTTGGGCATGTATGATGCTACTCAGCTCTGTGAATCATGCAAGGCAGAGATTATTTCAGACCGCCGACCGATTTGGCAAATTAAATGAATCCTGATGCTCAGTTTTGGTTCACTTTGGATGATGGCCAGATGACTGATGATATGATAATTATGTTATACATGTATAACATTATGGGAGTGCATACGGTTCTAAGGCCCTTGAGGCGACGGCCCTAAGGTCGCATAGAAAATGAAATCAATTAATTTTAGTGCCTCAACATTTTTGCAAGATATGCTGTAGGCGTTGAACTTTGATGATTGAAAATTTGAGGATTTACAAAAAATATTAAATTTCGGCATTAATGAGCGAGGAATATAACTGATTTTCCTACTCTGTACACAAGTAAACGGGCATGCATTTTGCAGCTGGGAAGGTGAGGAATGAAACCCGCCTTCCCCTCATTTGATCAATAGAAAAAAAAGAGTTGATGTATGAAGTTTAAAAAGATGTGTTAAAGGTGAAATTAATAGTAGTTTTAATTTTTGTTTCTTTTGAAATTAGAATCATAACGCTCAGTCTTTTAGATTCGGAGCACTGACCACTTAGGTTCCGCCCAGGAAGCCGATGAGAGCATCTCTTGCTCGAATATGGACGAATTAAGCATAATTTTACAAATTTTCGTTTAGAAATCTCTGCAAATTTTGATAATCGATGATGAGGCAGATGCGGACCATCGGTGCATCGCCGCCGTACATGTATATTTTGCTCATGACATATAATTTATTAGCATTAAATAAATCAAAATGACAAACAGGCAGAAAATGTGTATTTTGTTGAATGAAATAGGAAATAAATTTTAACTTTAAATTAACATTGAAGACGGCTTTTCGATCGCTGGCCAACTTTTTTCTCCTTTTTTCAAAATTTTAAATTTTATTTCAATATTTTTGTTTCTATGAGTTTTGCCTTTCTTTTAATTGCCTTCTAGTGCCAAACTTGCTGCATGCCATAAAAGGTTGGCAATGTACGGTATGATGATTTTCAATAGAAGCCAAGAGGTATTCGCATTTCGCAGCAAGCCTGGCATCAGATAATAGTGACTGTGTCTGAATTAGATTAATGATATGCACATTTATAACCTGTATATAGTATACATTGAGCAGTGCTGTCACTTTATAGGCCTGATTCACGAAAGGAAAGAGCATGTTGTCTATTAGACGGAAGATATTACTGGTTGTGGTTATACTGACTTGTTCATTGATTATCATTAGAGGTTTGGCTGAGATTTTGAGAGAAAGTGATAATCACATGGAAATGGTTGAGGATGACATTATTGGAGGTGACGATACTCTTATGATGTGCTTGTACCTTTGCTTTCAACTGCTCACATTTCATAAAATTGCATGTCGAGCGATTACACAATAAACTATGAAAAAAAGACGCGGGAACTAAGGAAAATCTATGCGTGACCTAGTTTCAGTATGGTTACATAATTTTATGGGTCATTAGCGCCATTAGTGTAGTGTTCCATCAATGTTACAGGTGATTCGACATGGACAACGAGAATATTGAGGCATAATTTGAATTTACAATTCATAGTTTATTCTTTGTTTTTATTCAGCATAATAAACGTATAGGTCTATCTACCTGTGGTTGAGCGTTCATTTAGTGAACTTCCTCTGATCAATGATGGATTCTCACATAATAAATGCAGAGAATGCTTCAATTATTGATATACTCCGATTCCATCAACCACATTTTAACTGACACATCTTGTACAGATACAGCACAATCGTAGAGGAAGAATGACAGTGGACATGGCAGTGAATTTTGGTCATATTTCAGCCAGGTATAGGGGAAGCACAAGTTAAGCCTCCTGTAATAGAGAAAATTCACTCTCGGGTCGAGAGACATCACCCCCGTAGACTTTTATCCTCATATCCACTCTCATTATTCTTCCTCTATGGGAGCATTACGCTGCCGTTGCATGCTCCCGTGTTTGGGCATAACTATCCGTGTCCGTATCCATGTTCGTCGGATATTAGTAACATAGATATTAGTTATCCGGCGTGTGTCGGTGTTGAAGCACTATTTGCCCATCTCTAATCATACAGACATCATGTTTTCTTTATCTTTGCAGAGCGTGGCAAAATTTTGGGAGAAGCACTCACAAGATTACCACGGATATCTGCGTGACAGAAGACTCACTGGCAGCGAGTACACCTCAAGGGTTCGTGCACCAGCATCATTTCTTTGCAAAAAAATATAAATAATATCTCATTGCTTATAAGTTATAACACTGAGTCTATTCAGACTAGGCGCATACTTTATGAATTTGAGATGGCTTTGTGATTTGTGATACGATTTTAGTGTCACACTTGGAGGAATTGAATAAAAACTTCACATCGTCTTCAGTCAATGTTCAGAATATGAATGGAAAATAGCTAATGATGGGCGAAGCTTTGGCTTCGGACTTCTAAAGAGTACAACGAATCTGAATACATGTATAAAAAAAAAATCTCCTCAGTTAATTAAACTCTGTAAGTTACTTTGTTTACTCACTTGCGTGCGACGGCCCGCATTACTCGCAGTAATCAAACGCTTGAATGCATAACAAACGGTGAGAATCAACAAAGGATGCTTCAAATCAACTCCAAACCTCTAAAGAGAAGATCAAACTTTCACGAATAATGTCGTGAATAAATGTAAACAGTGGGGTCAGCAATCATTGGAAGTGATAAGATTCAGAGATCGAATTAGATTTAATGATCAAGCAAACATATAATTGCACAACTTCCTTATTCGTGATTTACTTTAATTGCTGAGTGGCTCAGGGCTTTATGGGGTGAGTATCGCGTGGCTCACTTTTGTAAATTTCGTTAAACTTATTGGCTTAAAAGAAGCCAGGGCATCGTAGCACGTGACAAAACCTGACCAATCACATGTCGAGCTGCTCTTGATTGGTCAACTACCTGAAGGGGCGTTAGTTAGTTAATGCTATTAACCTATATAATATAACGATCGAAGTATTCAGCTTTGACGAATATATACTGTTCGAAGCTTCGGATATTCGGACAAATTCAATATTCGCCCATCACTACTAAAAATAGCTGTATAAATCAAGCATTTTTGCCAAAGTGGCTACTGCCATAAACAGGGCTCAGCCAGTTCTCAGACACCCTGTTCATGTAAACTGGGAGACACTTTGATTACTCTTCCTGTACCCCAAAATTGAATACCTTTTTTATATCGGCAATCCATTGCGCATGGGCTTAAGGGGAGTCGCCGATTGTTGTAGCAATCAAATGAGGCCGTCGCTAAGGGGCATCTCGTGTGTGCTTGGTTAGCAACGCTTATTTCCAATTTAATACAATGTGATTTTAACACCGTGACCTAATTGCTGCCTAGACCAGCATGCATCGCGCCCAGCTTATGTGAAGAAGTTTTATTGATTTTTTTTCTTTAACTAAAAGTGAATTCATTGTTATAATATGATTTCCTCTTATCTTTCCAGGGTCTGGAGGGTCTCCCCAAAACTGCTTGAAGAGAGACTCGCTTGCATCTTAGTGATTCTAAAAATTATGAATGTCAATAAATTATCCGTCTCGTTATTAGCTTGTTTTTATTTTTCACTTCTTTCAAATGTGACCTGATTATGCTGATATGATTGGCTCAATTATTTACTAGATTATTTGATTTATTGTTTTTTATCATATCTATCGGTATTTCTAATATTTGCCATTAAGTAATAAGAACATTAAGATAATCTCAATTGCCAGTAATGAATTGGGATGTTTTTTGTTTGTTTGTTTTTTTTTGTTCTCTTTCGCATTCTGTGTACATGTATACAGACATAAGTACAAGACAATAAGACATTAAATGTTACTGATATATATATATGGTGATGGATGCTGGCACGAAAGTGTTCTTGAGTCGCGTTGTTCTTGTGAACGTCTAGTCAATTGCATGAATTGAGAGGATGACTCGTCTCTTTAATTATTCCACGACATCCCACAAGCAAATGTGAACAGGAATGCCGCATATTCAAATTTACATTTTATTACAGCATCGGTAAATCACCTCAATCGTATGCTGACAACCGAATATTCGACGAGAAGAATACAAACTGATTTTTAATGACTTCCCAAGGAAATTATTAAATGACGAGAAGAAGCTCATTGCTCACACTGCTCAGGTTAGAAGAAGCCTGAAAAAGCAACTTGGAAATCAGGCCCTACATGTACTGCAAATCTTATGACTGGGTGGATAAGCTTTTCCGCTACTTAAGTCAGTAAAAGAATACATGTAGTTGCTTCAGGATTCCGAGGTTAAATAATTTTTAATCAACAAACCAACAGAAAGAATTATTTAGAATTATATTTCATATCAGATGAAAAATAAAATAAAACAAACCAGGATTAGATATACACACTAATTAATATAAACATTTCCCCCCCCCCTCAGAAGACCAGCGAAAGAGGTCGGAAGTCAGATAATACTGATACAGCTAATATGTTGCTAAAAGAGTTGGCAAGAAATTATTATAGCTGTTTCATCAAACAAATGATCAAAATACGCTTCATAGGACGGATTCATATTAGCTAAATTGTAGGAAAAAAAAATCATCGGATATCCAGACAATATGCTATACAGATCATCATAATCGATTAAACATGCATAAACTAAAATTAATAATACCACGGTTGTCATGGATACGAGATTCATTTGGCCTTTTTCAGTTCTTTCTCCTTGTTGTTGATGTCCAGTTCGATTAGCATAACTCTCTTCATGAGATCTTCCTTCTTCAACTGGACGCTGCTCAGTTTCTTAGCGTTCTCAGCCAGATCTGGACTCTGAGACGCCGTCAGGATTCGAACACCCTCTCGTAGATCCGCCTCTTCTTTCATCACCTGTGACCACCAGCCAATGAATATAGACTATTACGCAATCAAGATTTCTTACTTCAGCCAGCTGAGAATTGAATTGATCATTTCGTGATTGCATCTCCTTCAGCTGCGAAATTAAAATGTCCTTGTGGCCTCCGATGACAGTAACACGATTCGGGCGAGATGATTTGCTGTGAACATTGTTATACGACATCATGAATTGCTGTTCGTCAATATGAAGTGCCGCTTTACCTTCTCATGAGTCTCTCTGTGGGACCTTGAAGTCCTTTGAGTTCAGCTAGTCTTGCCCCAGCAGCGTCTTCTTCAGTTCGTATGCCACCTTTTGATGCTAACAGCTGACGCAGTCTGGCACCAGTTGTGAAGTGCTCGTAGCCATCGAGGCGCTCAGCTATCCGCTGTTGATGAATATCCAACATTATCAATTTCTTCTGATAATTTAATCTCGAAGATCTTACCTCTTCCGAGAATTCGGCGTGCACAGGCTCCGTAATTTTGATGTCCACCATTTCTCCTACCGCAGAGTCTTTAGCCGCAGGAGTGCGTCCGACAGCACCGAAGGCAGCCTCTAAGGCAGCACGGGCGTTGCTCCCTGATGTGGGCTGTTCAGCGATGCTGGTTGCGACTGACCTTGACAATGGGGTCACGCGTGTCCTTGAGAAGAACATGTCTTGGCAAACTATTCTCAAGCCCTGTGAAAAGAATTGACAATCGACAATAGTTAATTGGAATGAATACTTGAATAAATGACGTCACCTTGTAGAAGTTCCTCAAGAAGAGAGGGTTGGCATCATCAGTGAGATCATCAATCTTGATGTGAGCCAAGCAGTGGACGAGGACGAGTATGAAGTCACCAATGGACTCCATGCGCTCACGTCTCACGAACAGTATCCGCTTAGCGTGCTGGTAGGAGAACGAATGTCTGAAGCAGTTTTTCTCGTAGTTGTTCTGTGGTAAGTTGGACGCCAAAAGCAGCGTCACCTCTGGAGTGTCAATCGTCTTGTGCAAGAAATCGACGACGAAGACACCGAAGCGATAGACAACGAATTGGCTGGGAGAGATTTGGTTGATGTCAACAGGAACGAGATCGCCCTTGCAAGACCACTGAGCGTCCTTTATATCGATGTAAGCACGGTTGTAATCCGCGCCTGAAAAAAAAAAGCATTCGATATTAATGAATATTCATCATAAACGTAGCAAGCAACCTCCACAACGCAATAAGGGCAAACTCTGATCATCTTCACAAGAATTGAGAAAGTTAATAAAATGTCCTAACCGTGGATCTTGTCCAAGGACAGAGCAACCCCAGATGTTTTCTCGACCATCTCTTGTAGGTCACTGATCTGTTGGAACAATGGTGAAACCATGAGCATGTTGATCCAGTCTTGCTCGGTCTGCCCGCTGTTTGTCAGAGTTGTGCCTGTAAAAATGTTGCTCTTTATAATCAGTGAAAGAGACAAGCAAAGTGCTCACCAATGCTGGCTGCTGGTGCTAGGCTGGCTTTCTGTACCGCCGCCTTCTGAGGCTGAGTGCCCTCTTCGCCAATAAGAGATCTTTGCTGGCTATCCTCGCTGCGTACCACAGATTCGCTCAGCAATTTGGCTTTGCCCACGGACGCTCGCTGAGCTCTTCGAGCCTCCAATTTCGCCTGCAAGGAGTCTCTTCCTCGAATTCGCTCCTTCTTCAAGCCTTCCTCATAGTTGGTCATGTTTTTGTTGTGCTCCTTCAACAGACGATCTCTTTCGTCTTCTGATACACCTCTTTTCTGGATCTCATCCAACTCTCTCTTCTTACGCTCCTCTAGTTGCTTCAGCTGGGTGGATTCTCTGTCAGAGGCTCTTCTCTTCTCCCTCTCTTCCTCCTTGATGTGCTCTTCCTCTAATTCTAATTCTAGAGTTTTCAAGTCATCCTCCATCTTCTTTTTCTTTCTCGCTTCTTCTTCCAACATTTTCTTTCTCTTTTCTTCCATTTCCTCCTTCATCTTCCTAAGAACCTCTTCTCTGTACCTCTTGGCTTCCTCTTCTGCTTTCTGCGCGTCCTCAACATACTGTTGCTGAAGCTCTTCCGTTGGCGTCAGTCTCTCCATTGCATCAGCCAAATCCTTCAGTTGTTTCTCTCTCAAAGAGAGTCGACTGTTGGTTTCTTCGATTTCTAACTGTGGCAAGAGGTCTTTCTCAGCCTTCAACACTATTACCTCTGTCATTTGATCGAAGTCTGATAGTTGTTGTTTGTACTTATTCTTCAGATCTTCTTTTCGTTGCGTCAGTTCGCTTGGTGACAAACCAGCAGAGTTGGATATCAGTTCTGCCATTTCCTAGAAAGCACAAACTGTATAAAGCATGTAAAACAATCAGCATTCATACTTGGTCATAAGCAGCCTGTAGTTTCTCTCTCTGTTCAGCCCGCTTGTCTCTGATTTCAGCGCGTGTTGCAGCTAGGCTTGCTTTACGTTGTCTGGCCAGCTGATCTTCAAGGTGGATAGCTTCCTTCATGTGACGCTGCCTCAAAACGTAGTGCACAGTGTTCTCAGCCTCTTCTCCTTGTTTATCCTACAATATGTCAATTATCAGCCAATCCCGGTTCGAAATGGTCATCATCTCACCTTGAGGGCATCTTTGAGTAAAGAGTTCTCTAACTGCATGCCTTGCTGGTCCGTGAGAGCATCTCTCGCCTGTTGTTCATTGGTCAGTTCCTGCGCCATCTGGGCGGCATGCTCTTCAGCTAACCATGCTGCTTTGGCTTTTCGCCTGGCCTCCAGCTGCAAAGTGTTTAAACTGTGAAGCATTCAATTTAAACATCACTGAAGAGAAGTACCCTGTCATTGATGACCTTCTGTTGTCGGTCATGTTCTTTGTCAAAGTTCATTTTCAGAGATTCAGCTTCTTCTCGGTGCTGGGCCATCAATTTCTTGAATTCTTCCTCAGATACCTTTTTGCCACGCAGAAGAATTTCTCGGTCAAACTTGAGACGATGCTCATCCAAAGCCTGTGGAAGATGTTTGCTGCTAATCAGAGAAAATGGACTCAGAAGGAAGACTGACCAATTTCTTCTGTTGCTCTATGAGATCCTCAGAGGTCCTCTGCTCCTTTTGAAACTCATCCATCAACTGGCGATCCACGCGGCGTTGGTCCTCCCTTTGTTTAGCGTCCAATTCTTCTTGCCTACGCTGCTGTACTTTCAAAACTTGTTTCTGTTGATTGTTGGGCTCTGTGTTGTTCATCTCAGTGCTCAAGGTTTTAAGCAGGTCAGCTGTCTCTTGATCGCCCTTCCCAGCCTACCAAAAAATAGTATTTTGTTACATATGTTGACCAAGGGTGTTACCTGTGCCAGAGTGATGCGATCAAGCTCCTCCAAAACACCATTTTCCTTGCTTCGCTCTTCCTGCATCCTACGCCGAGTAGCAAGCTTAGCTAGCAAAGTGTCCCTTTGAGCTTTTTTATTATCTTCAAGTTTAGCACATGTTTGGTAGACTTCATTTTCAAACTGAGCAAGTACTTTGTGTACTTCTTCTTCGGTACTTCCTTGGCATGCGTTGCGCAACAGTTGAATTTGTTGCATCTTTGCCTCTTCCTGTGATAAACAAAACCTTATTTATATGCATTACCAACTGTCAACATACCCTTTCATTAGATCTCAGTGCTTCCATGAGCGCATTCTCCTCCTTTTGTCTGTCGGCCTCAGTTTGTATATCCACAGTCGCCAGGACTTCTTGCTGCTCTTCCTCGGTCAGGTGGTCTGTTCCCTTGGCATCTCTTCGTTTCATGCGCTCTTTCCGTGCTTTTAATTTCTCTTTGAGGTCTCTCTCGTGTTTTTCAGAACTTGACACTTGCTGTTTGACCGATGCAATCAACTTATCTTGTTCATTACGACTGATCTTCATTTGGCGGATACGTTGTTCTAGTTCGTCATCCATCCCTTGTATATTGCGACCATCATGTTCTGCCGCTACACGATGCATCTCAGCGAGGAGTTTCTCTTGTTGTTGACTGAGCAATCTCAAGTCACGATCCATCTCATCATGAGGAGGGATCTTAATTGCAGGTACCACGTCAGCTGGCAAACCGATGGACTTAGCTTCAGTGATTTGCTGTCGATGAAGGTCTTTCTTCTCCTGGCGTCTCCGATCCAGTAGCTTTTGTCTCAGCTCTTGCATCTGCTTCTGTTTCTGCTTCTCAAGAGCGTCCGTCAATTTCTGAAGGTTGTTTGCATACTCCATCATAATCTTCTCCCTTTCGGCTTCAGAGTCTGTCCTAGCCAACTGCTTCTGCAAATCCTTTGCACAGTCCATCACGACCCCCTTTTTGCGGTCTTCAACTTCGTTGATGATTTTGTTCATTTCTTCCATTTCACCATTGCGCAAGTTGCTCTCCAGTTTTGCTGCCTCGAAGGTTTGTTTTGTCAGCAGATTCCTTAGCTGCTCTTTCTTGTTGGCCTCTCTTGATGCTTTTGATTTCAGTTTGTTTAAGTCAACCAATGTCGATGTTTCTGTGCGATTAATATCCGCTCTTTCAATTGTCTTTCCACATGCCTGCCTTCTAAACTGGTCCTCAACCATTATAACTGGGGCAACAGGGTCTTGACTGACATATGAGCCATCAACCATTGTTCCGCCTTGTTGAATGTGTATATCACCTCCTTGAATGATTGTGGTACTGGACAGCGGCTGCAGTACAAAAGGAGCTCCTGACTCCAAAAGGCCAAGCAGTTGTTTGAGCAATGGAACAAGCTCCTGGATGGAAGATCCTCCAGTGCTGTTAATCTCTCCATAGACACCCGGGAGAATGCAATCATAATCCCCAGCCACAAAGTTATTGCCGTTGAGAACACCCTTGGCTTCCAAAGTCAACAGTTCATTCTTCTCTCGCCTGTATTCCAGAGCTGAATGTGCTTCATCCAAGTTTTCCATCTTAGACAAGACATGATCCTTCAGCTCTCCTTTCATCCTTTCTCTGGTCTGTTCATAACGCATTTGCACAGCAGCTTCAGCATCAGGGTTCATGGCCCCTTCAAGATCTGCTAACCTGTCATTGTATCTCTTCTCTACTGCATCAAACTTCTGGAATATCTTTCTAACTGTGTCAATCAGCTTCTTATGAGCAGCTTGGTGCTCTGCCTCCAGCTTCCACTCCTCTTCATCACCTTCAGTCAAGATGGCTTGGATATTGGGAGGGAGAACTGTGCCAAGGTCTGACTCCTCCTCAGATCTTCTCTGTGTCTCCTTCTTGGCTGCATCTTCAAGGACAGACATCTTTTCGAGAACAGTGTCCAGAGAATTGCTGATGCTGTTTGTGCTCACAGTATCCAAGTGATAGAGCAATTTCTGTGTGAAGTCAAATTCATAGAGCGTGAGGTCTTGGTCTCGGTCTCTCTGTCTTCTCCAGAATGCCTTCCTGGCAACAATCTCATCCTCCAGCATGGACGCTGCTCCCAGAGGAGGTTTACGTCGGTGATGTCCACCACTGGCCATGGTTACTGGCACTACTGTGTTTGTCTCTGGATTCACTCGCACCCCAATAATGGGACTGAGGTTTCCAGTCTTCTGGTCCACAGCCTTTCTGCCCAGATTGATTGCTACCAGACCTTGGGGGAAAGTAAAGGAATGACAATGTTTAAAAAAGAAATAAATTGAAGTAATACCTTGCCCTTCAGGGTCTTCCATGGTACCTCCAAGAGGTCGGAAGTTTCCACTTAACCTTTCTGGCTCTGCACCCAAAATCGGTACCTCGATTCCTGTGCCCGACGGATCAGTCATGGTTGTACCAATAAGAATCGGCAGAAGTTGACCAGTTTTTTCGAATTCATACATGCCAGGGGAACCTCCAATGGTTGCCAATAGTGATGCCCTTTCTTCACGTCGTGCCAAATCATGAGACTGACACAAAGCATGAACCTTATCCTTTGTCCTTGATCGCTCCAGTTCTTTGAGAGCGGCTTTCAAAGTTGCCTCCTCTTGCCGCACGTTTAGCTGCTTCCCAGTTGTGGTATCGTGGACGTCTTCAAACGAAATTGTATACAAATAATTCCAAACTAAAACAGAGCAATACCTGAAAGCGTCTCATTGTAATACCTCAGGGCATCCAGAACACGGGCTTCACAGGCAAGAATGCTGGCGTCAAGAAGAGCTTGGTAGCCACCATTCGATGGTAGAACCTCTGTCTCATTAAGGAACGCTCCTCCTACTTTTACCTGCTGGTTGCTCATCGGTTCAGTGAAGCTATCGCCAAGCACAATGGCTGTAGCACCTCTCTGCCCTTTACGGCAGCCTCCGACAGGAATGACCTCTCCGCTGATGCTGTCAATTGCCACGGATAGAATCGGAACGGGCAGATGATTTGCTGGGTCGATCATGATGGATCCAATTTCAATAGCAATGGGCAAGCCAGTGATGCAGTCGGTGTGTGAACCTCCTACTGGTAACACTGCGCCTGTTTGAGGGTGGATGGTTACACCTTGAATTGGGACGTGTAAACCATGCTCTGAGTCAGGAATTGGACCTCCATATTTCATGTCATCTCTGTGGTCAAGCACTTGCAATTTGGTCTCCACTGGCTTGGATGTCTTCGGATTGATGGGGTATGGTATGTATGGAATAGGCTGCTGCTCTGATTTGGTGGCCTCTCCAGTTGCACTATCTGCTGTAAAGATCAGCTTAGAAGAAAGCGGATCAAAGGCCACATTGCCATGAATAGGTAGCAATCTGCCAGTCTGTGGGTGCAAGAAAAAATCTGGTGGCACGGACATGGTCTGCCCATTTGCCAAAAACATTTCTGAGCCAGGCTTCGGTAGCAGCAATCCTGTGACCTTGTCGGTGTTGATCAAATCTCGTGCTGATACAGCCATATCAGCCCCTGAGTAAATAAAGTGAAATACAAATGTTAAGTCATAAATTATGAAACCTACCAAAGATCTGGTCTTTGGTCATAGGCTGGCCTGATTGTGGGTCAATAAGCATGGCTCCAGTGCCCTCCCCAAGCACACCCCATGCTCCAATACGTTGGCATTCCTGGGTCAGCTCACCAGACATTCTTTGCAACAAAACTCCCATTCTAGCCACAATCTTGCTATGCTTCTCTTCATCAAATGCACCATTTTCATCAACAACCTGTTGACGCTGCAGCTTTGCAGCATGCTCGTTGAGCTGTCGGACATGCTCACGCAATGCAGATTGATACACCACCTTCAATGAAATGTCAGTTCACATTACCCAGACCAAGAAATACGAGACAAAACCTGATGGTCTGCTTTTGCATGTTGTTCGGCGTCCGACATTTCTCGTATCTTCTGAAGAACTATCTCAAACTTTCTCCCAATTTCCTTGCGCCGCTCAAGCTCTTCTTCTAGGGCGTGCAACTTAGTGTCATAAGCAGCTACGTCAGTTTCGGTAGCAAGGCCAGCTTTTCTGCCCTGTAAGTTGAATTTCGCAGCCCACAGTCCTCGCAGTGAATCGTTCTGGTTAGTGACCTTTTGGTACATAGCTTTTACCTAAAAGACATAAACGCAAAGATAACAATCAAACTTTATAATTATAGTGGTCACATGCACAAATAAATAGATTCAATTTAACGAATAATGGTGTAAACAATTGGATAATCCATTGAAATTTACTCGTCTACATTGATCAAAGAGTAATGATCAAGGTATATTTATACCTCATCCTTCTGTTTACTCAGCTCCCTTGTGGTATTATGTGCTTGTTTTGATAGAATATCGTACAAGGTCTGCGAGTTAAAGGCTTCCAAATCGACCTGTTGATCATAGTCCCAGAATTCGTCATTCTTCACTTCATTAGCCGCTGCATATGGTAAAAATAAAGTATTCAGTCACTCAAAAGGAATAAGGGGCCCAACACGATGTGTGAGCATTAATCATGCATTTGCTCATTAATATTATAATCATGCACCCACTTGCAAGCGGCAATTTCTTCTCGTCGCCCTCTTTAATGGCAAGCGCTTTGCTTGTCATGGTCACAGCACGGTTGTATCTCTTCACGGAATGTACTGATGATCCTTTGCTGGCATAGTCCTCGAAATTATACTTTTGGGTGATGTATCTGTATCGAGGGTAGATGAAAGATGACTTCGACCAGCCATACTTGCGGAAAAGAACCTAGGACAGGAAAAAGAAGCTCATTAACCATGAGCAAAAGCTTCGCACAAAGAAAACTAACCAATGCGACAACAAGAAAAATCATAACAAAGAACACGGCAGCCAGCAGAACCAGAATAACCACCCAGTCTGGAGATTTCAGGATGGTTTGATCCAAAGCAACTCCGTTCTGGATGGCATATCTTGACGTTGGTGGGAAGAAAGGTCCTGTCTCGGTGCATTGAGCATCTTGGGCCATGACTTTGACGTACTATAATGAGGTAATAATGAAAAATAAGGCATACATAACATGCGGCATAAAACACAAAGCTTTGGGGTACCCACCATCGTTCTATCTACATTGATGCTGAGATAAAATGAGTACACGCCAGGGTCTTTGAACTGATAAGCAAACAATGTGGATGTGGTGCGTTGTTGTGTCTGCGCCTCTTGCAGCTCACGGAAACCTCCATAGTCAAAGTCATCATTGGTGTTGTATAAGTTGTCCCTGGTCATAAGACGTGTGAATTGGTTCAAAGACAGACCTTCACCTACTTGTCATATACAGGGTACAGTTCATTAGTAACCGCAAAGTACATGATCTGTCCATATGGCAGACATACTACAGGATTTAAAATGCCAGTAAAGTTCGAGTTAGCCACACTTGAAGTGGCCAAAAGACGTCTCCGCATTGCTCCATATTCATAGCTTGTCCCCCCAGTTTCATTCCCAGTAAAGGAGCCTTTAGTATTGGCCAGAAGAAGATCTTGAATCTGTAAAGGAGGATGAAAGGCATTCAAGCATAATTAATCAACGTCAGTTACCACATATGGATCAGGATCATAAACGCCCATCATTCCATCAGGTCCAGTCTCAATGAAGCTGATATACGATGGCTCTTCTCCAAGTCCTTCACAGTCCATGAAAGAATTCCTTGAATTGATGACTTTTCTGAGATTACTTGTTGGGATCTCAGTCTGCAATTCATGACATAGTGAGACGTGATTGTATATGAGATACTGTGAAACTGACCACAATCTTTTTGTTGCCATATTCGTCTGAGGCAGTGATCCGAATGAAAGACTCAAGTGGGGGCTCAGGGCAATGCAGCGTAATGCGATCTTTCTGATTCTCAATGCACTCCTCGTCGCATACTTCTGACAATTCATCAGTGCGACACATACACATACCAAGTGTTGTATCCACACCAATGTAATCAGCCGGTGTGTTGCATTTCTTAAATAATGAAATTAATATTGCTGTTCAACGCAATAATGTTCATGACTCACGTTTTCTTGGCAGTATGTTTCAAAATCATTCTTGGACCAACATTGACCTCGCTCATTGCGTATTTGACCATCTGTACACAGTGGGAACACATGCTTCACACAATCTTGCTCCTGTCCTACGATTGTTCTGAAGCCTGCTGCACAAGGACATTGGCGGTCACTTTTCTGAAACATCAGTGCAAGCGTTTATCACAAGTTCATGAAGCAATTTGTCAAGCTATAGTACCTGGAAGTCCCTACCAGCCCCAGTGCATAGACAGGTAATCTGCCCTCTGCTTGGCTGTGTTGCTTGTCCTCCACAAGGGAAACAGCCGCTCTGACCTGTCAGATGGCTGAAGTGATTGATAGGACAGAGCAGGCAGTTCACAATGCTGCCTGCTTCTTCATTTGGTTGGTAAGTACCAGCAGAGCATGGATATGGTTCCGGGCTTCTCTCTGGACAGTAATATCCTAGAGAGAGCAGGAGAATTTTTGCGTAAGTGAAAACTGTTCAACTTTGGCTCAACATAAATATATAGCTAAAGAGTGTAGAAATTCTGTGAGTCTCACCCTTAGGACAAAGATACGATTTGGTTCTCGAGTAGCTGTAGTAATCACTAGCATTGCCCAACGGCTCGTCAGTAGTGGCAGCCTCGTGACAGACAACTCCAGCACGACAAGGGTGACATTCAGTCCTGTTAGGATGGTTTCCATAGAATCCGGGTCGGCATGGTTCACATGTATCTTCAAAAGAGGATTGAATAGATCCGTCATACATGCGGTGGCCCTCTGGGCACTTTACTGGTTCCAGAGCACCTGGGAGGAATGTTTCAAAACAGAATTATATGGACGACATTAGTGTGATACTAACCAATCTCTGTGCCATTTACAAAGTCAACTTCACAAAAGTGACCAACAGGACATGGTAGAGGATATTCTGATTCAACTGGACAGTAGAACCCTGGTGGACATGGCTTCTGTGTTTGAGTCATGTTACAGTAATATCCTGAAATTCATGGGATGTTTATTAACCATGCAGGCTGAATTGAGAAACATACCTGGTTGGCAAGTCATTGGCACTTGTGTTCCTTCAGGGCAAAACTCCCCAGGAGAGCATTGAGTTCCATTAGTTGTTTGGTTGTAGCCAACACAATAATAGCCTGCAGGACAAGGCCAACAGTCTGAAAAGTTGCCGGCAGCTTCATCTGAGCGGTATGTTCCCTCGGGACAGGGAATGGGACTCCATGTGGCTTCAGTGCAGTAGTAACCTGGGGGACAAGGGTTTACTTGGTACATTGCCATGCCTTCCTCATTGCAGAAATAGCCGGGAGGACATGGGAGGCAATCAGTTAGGTCTTCAGCTCCAGAGAGATTGTTATAGGTGTAAAGTGGGCACGGTGTTCTCGTTTCGTTGAAGGAGCAATACCACCCAGGACGACAAGGCTGTGGAACTACCACGCCGATTGGGCACTCATAGCCGGCAGGGCACATATCGCATTCTGCAACAGATGCAGCTCCAACTTTGTTGATTACTCGACCAAGAGGGCACGATTGTGGAGCCACAGTTCCTGTAAATTTGAATTGACACAAGACATTTGCAAGCATACCCGTCTATACCTGAATCGCAATAATAACCAAGTGGACAGATAACACCAAATATTTCATCTGTGTCATTAGGCCAACCAGTAGGACTGCCCAGCTTGCACCAGAACCCTGCAGCACAGTCTCCTGATACATTGCCATTTGTGCAGTATTTTCCTATAATTTAATATTAAAGAATCTGGAAAAATGCTTACACAAATAGTTATTACCTGGTGGGCACTGTTGACATTCTGAACCATTTTTGAGATTTGTGACAGTGTCATCCGTGTAAGTTCCATCAGGACAAGTCACAGGGTTTATTGATCCTTCAGGACAGTAGTTGTATGGAGGGCAGTCAGTGGGAACACTACTGTTGACCATGCAGAAGTAACCAGCAGGACATGGGTCACAGTCCACTTCACCAATATGTGGTTGGTACGAACCAGGCGGACAAGCGCTACAAGAAAATCGGCAAAGCACATAAAATTCCCCTGAGTGGAGAGTCAAGTACTCACTTAGGTGTTGCCGTGTTGTTCAAACAGAAGAATCCTGATGGGCACGGATATCCACTTGGGCGAGGGTCGTATACTTCGGCAAAGTCAGGGCAGTAGTATCGCTCATCACAGGGGCCAGAAGAGCTGCTTGCTCCCTCATCTGCGCAGTAGAATCCCGCAGGACATGGATAACAGTCTGCCAGCTCGGCACCTCCAATCTGATCACGGATTGTGCCTCTAGGACAAGCAGTAGCATTGATAGTGCCTTCTAGGCAGTAGTGTCCAATAGGGCAAGGTGCATTAGTGCCATCATTAGGTCCTGGGTGTTCAGCTCCTCCAATGCATAAGTATCCTGCAGAGCAGTTTCCTGTGGGGGCACTCAGCCCTGTCACATCGCAATACTGCCCTGGGGGGCACAGGTAACAGTCGTAATCATATTCAATACCCAGATTTGGGTTATAAGTGCCTAAAAGAAATTGCAACATTAAATATGAACAACATCATCAAATTGCCCTTGTCTCACCTATTGGGCATGGAGAGCCATTATCAGTTGTGCCATTCTGACAATAGTGCCCAGTGGGGCATGGCAAAGTTTCATTCATGCCCATTTCAGGGCATGTTGTTCCCATAGGGCAATCCCAACATTCACCTGCACATAAACGGTTGACCATAATTTTATGTGTTGGTGGTTTTACAAACCAAGACCAAGAGTGGGGGCGTAAGTTCCCCTCGCACATGGAGCATGAATGACAGCTGATTCCAAACAGAAGTGGCCGAGTGGACAAATGTAACCCATAATGTTGTCAGATGGCCGTGGAATATCTGAACCTCCTGTGCATATATATCCAGGATCGCATGGCGTTGTTGTACCTGGACAATTGCGCTAAATTCAAACCTTCAGGTATGTTAAATAATAATTACCTTGTTCGGATGCTTGTGGCGTACAGTAACGTCCAGCAGGGCATGGTTTACAATCGGTTGAGTTGGTATTACCTGTTCCTGATGCAATTGTGCCCAAAGCACAGGCTGTTGGTTTGTAGCTACCTTCTGGACAATAATTGCCGATGGGACAAATTGCGTAGGCGGGATTCGGTTCTTCTGTACTTCCGTTGCAGTAGAATCTGTTAGCATTCAATTACACAATGTTAGTTAAAAATCAGATGCTGAAAGCATGGGGTCTCACCCAGGATAACACAGTCCCTCAGGTTCTGAGAGCCCAGTGTTTTGACAATAATATCCAGGAGTGCATAGCTGGCACTCAGTATCATCAACAAGCATGGTGACATTGTTGAACGTGCCGGATGGGCATGGGTACTGGTTGTCACGCTCTGTACCTGCTGGGCAGTAGTGTCCAGTAGGGCATTCATACCCTGTTAGATTCCCGACTGGCATGAGACCATTATTACAAAAATAACCTAATCAAATAAAAGGTTGAAATGCTAGAAAATGAAGTGAATCCAGAACATACCAGGCAGGCAAGTTTTGCATGATGACTTTCCAGCTTCATTCTGGTAGGTACCATTTGGACATCGTTCTGGCACTGCAGTATTGGCTTGGCAGTAATGTCCTTCCCAACAGAGGTAGTCATATGGTGTTGGAGTCGTCTGTCCAGGAGGACAATAATATCCTGTAAACATAAAAAACTTGTTTCATATGTAATTATTTCATAGCAGCACTCAAGTAATTATTGACCTTCACTGCATACTCCACTAACTGCAATCGCAGCGGTTTCATTGCAGAAGAACCCAGGGTCACAGTCTCGACATTCAGGGCTGGACATCAGGTTATTAGCAGCTCCATACGTTCCATTACGACAGGGTTCTGGGAGATCAGTCCCACGGGGACAGAAGTAGCCCCTTGGGCAGATTATCTCACGAGGAGAAGATGATCCACTTGGGCAATACCATCCCTCATCACACAGGCCAATTGGCGCATCTAAGCCTGAGCTATTGCAAAAGTATGATGGTGTGCAAGGGGTTGGGGCTTGAGCCCCCTCAAGACAAAACTCTCCTGGCTGACACTCGCCACCCATGGAGGCATGCACTGGCTGTTTTTTAATCAAAGTCAGTAATCCACAATTCAATATTATATTCTTACCTGAGAGCTGTCAGATCCATTAGAGCAGAACCATCCAGGATCACATAGACTGGTCGGATAAGCATTACCTGAGCCCTGACAGTATTCACCAGGATTACAGCTTATGCAAGCAGAATCATCATGCTGTTGTGTGAGGTTGTTATACGATCCAGGAAGACAAGGGAACTGGAAGGCATCAGGGGTTCCTTCGGGGCAATAATACCCAGCAGGGCACAGATTTGGTGTGTAGTCCGTAGTGATGGCTAAGCAAAAATGCCCTACAGGACATACTGAGCAGTTTGCTTGTTGTTCAGTGTCTTGGTAGGTACCCGGATCACAGGGTACAGGGTAGTCAGTACCCTCTGGACAATAATGACCAGTGGGACACACATGACCAACAATTGGATGGACAGTGGATTTTGGACATTGCGAGTCATTGAGCATGACTGGATTGGGACGGTCTGCTCCCGAAATACAGTAATATCCTTCCCAGCAGAGATCAGTTGGGGCAGTGAGATTGACACCGTCACAATAATGCCCTCCCTGACAAGGTGTGCATTCAATGGCAGCACTGAGCATGGTCACATTGCTGTATGAACCAGCAGGACAGCTTTGCCAGTTGTAGTGGGTACCATTGGGACAGAAAAAGCCTTCAGGGCAAGGCTGTAGCACACTGCTAATGTCACCGGGTATCACACTGTCTGGAACACAGAAGTATCCTTCAGGGCAAAGGTCACAAACTGGCTGAGCTGGTGAGGTAGTGAATGAGCCAGGGGAACAATCCAGAGGCTGAGAACTGCCCAACGGGCAATGTTGACCAACCGGACAAGCTATTTGAGTAGATAGACTGGACCCTAGAGGACAGTAATACCCTGTTGATAATACCATAATCAGAATTGCCATATTTATTAATCTATGTAATCTCACCTGGATCACAGGGGCCTGTGGGATCAACGAGTGCAAAACCATCACAGAACATGCCTGGTGTACACTGCATGCAGTCACTTTCTTGGTCAATTCCAGTCTGATTCGAAAATGTTCCATTTGGGCACTGTGCTGGATATTCAGTTCTGACTCCACAGAAATACCCTATGGGGCAGAGTATTTCGGTAGGACTGCTGGAACCTTGAGGGCAATAGTACCCTGGTTCACAATTACCGGCTACAGCTGTCAACCCTGTAGATAGCATATACCCTCTTAGTGAAAACATAATGTAAGGTGGAGCTAGACTTACCAGTTTCATTGCAGTAGTAGCCACCTGTACAATTCAAACACTCATCCAATGTCATGCGTCCGATTGAAGGATTGAATGTTCCGGGAGGACACTCAACAGGTTCATCAGTGCCTTCAACACAGAAAGATCCAGCTGGACATTCGTTTGCCAGAATATCAATATCTGGAGTGGTCATGTTGGCACTGATTCTGCAATAGTAACCAGCCGAGCATGGACGGATTGGGGTCGACAGGGCCTCCACATCGCACGCCATACCACCGATGCATGGGGTGCACTCAGACTCATAGCTCAAACCTAAAATTATTGTGTTACTTACTGAATATCCCACAGACAAACAACTCACCAGTCCTGTTGTTGAATGTGCCTCTTGGGCAGCTGTACTGTTCTGCATATTCGGTACCGTTTGGACAATAATATCCTTCAGGACAAATGTAAGATCCATATAATACAACAGGACCATTGGTTGCATTACAGAAGAAGCCAGCAGGGCAGGTCTTGCAAGCCCAGGCTCCTTCCGTATCCTATGAGACATTTAGTCTGGAATTCCATTAATTCATTTATTTACTGACCTGATATGATCCAGAAGGACAAGGAGATGCAAAACTAACGCCATCCACACAAAAATGACCGACTGGACACGTGAAATTGCCTGGTGTCGCAGAAGTCTGACCCTCTGGACAATAGTGGCCTTTCATGCATGACCCAGTTGGCGCAGGTTGTCCTTCACTTGCGCAATATGACCCTAAGCAGAAGTCAATATAACATGCAATTAAAGAATATTTATATAGTCACCTGGATCACAAATTAGACAGCTGGTCTTGGCTGCATTACCTGTTGAATCCAGATAGTAACCTGGACTACAAGGCAGAGGAAAATCACTGCCCATGGGACAATAGTAGCCCATCGGACAAATGTTTCCTGTGATGTTATCAGTTGGGCTATGGTGGCTGGCAGTCAAGGTACAATAGTATCCTGCGCCAGGTATGTATATGAAAGCATATAATTATAAGACCACACATACCTTGATTGCAAAGACCGGTTGGAGTAGCAAGTCTTTCAGATGGACAATATGACCCGGGAGTGCATTCAGTTGGAGCATCGCTTCCACCGGGGCAAAAATACCCCGCCAAACACTTGCCTCCCTCATTAGGGTTATTTGGCATTGGAATAGTGGCCCCTCTAGCACAATACCAGCCTTCACTGCAGTTGCTAGTGGGTGCATCTAGGCCAGAGCCCAAACAGTAGGACCCAGGGGTGCATGGTATGCATGATGTATCATTTGTTTGACTTGTGTAAGGATTGAATGTACCAGCCCCGCATGGATGTTCATTGGAATAATTAGATCCCTTGGGACAGTAATGACCAACTGGACAAGGATTATTCACAAAGTCGGTTGAATTCTGCATGCAGTAGTACCCTAAAGTATAAAAATTGATAAAAGAATAGGAATTACTTAGGGACAAAACATAAAAAGTTACAGCCTACCTGCTGGACAAGTCTTGCAATCAGCCATGCCCAATTCATCTTGGTACGTGCCTGATGGGCAACCAAGAGGAGTGTCACTGCCAAGTGGACAGAAGTAACCTCTGGGACAAATATCACCAAAACCTTTAAAAGAACATAGACATGAGTGTATCAAAAGGAACGCACTTAATAAGAAAATTCCACTCACCAGTATGTCCCCCTAATAGCGGACAAGATGGTGAATATGTAGAGTTGACCTTGGCATTATTTGGGTTTGCTCTGTCCACGCCACTCGAACAATAATATCCAGGCCAGCATGGACCAGTGTAGTTTACAGCATGTTCTCCATCGCAATACATGCCGCCATCACAATCTCTACATTGCTCAACCTATAAAGGGAACTTAACTGACGTATTGTAATACATGTGGTACCAACCCTAAACAAGTTAGTTTGTTGGCTGTACGTTCCTTTTGGACAAGGCATCCAGTCTAGTCCGGTGCCATTGGGACAGTAGTACCCTTCTGGACAATCATGATAACCAGACTCTGGATTTCCTGCTGTGACATTTTCAGGTAAACAGAAAAACCTGTGAAATCAGTTTTAAATAAGATTTTGATGTAGGGACAGTAATTCTCCTACCCTGGAGGGCATATTTCACAGCTCCAACTGCCAGTGACATTTGTGAAGGTTCCAGATACACAAGATTTCGGTTCATCAGAGCCCATGGGGCAATGTAAGCCAATTGGACATGCAATAGGGTTTGGTACATTGGAGCCTTCAGGGCAGTAATAACCTTGTTGACAGAGGTCTTCAGGATCTGTGAGGCCAGATTGCTGGCAATACCATCCGGCAGGGCAGGCGTTGCATTCATTTTCAGCAGTCAAATGGGTTTCATTGGACCATGTTCCATTTGGACAACGTATTGGGGTGTGGGTTCCAAGTGGACAGTATTTACCTGCTGGACACACATCTTGTGAATGATGAGTGGATCCAGCAATGCAGTAAAATCCTGGAGTACAGAGACCAGTTGGCTCGAGGAGTGCCAAGCCATCACAGTAGAATCCAGGCGTGCAGATCTCACAGTATGATTCATTAGGAAGGCGAGTCATGTTAGAGAAAGTGCTGACAGGACAATGTATTGGTTCGGTGGTCTGAAATTGATGATACCTGATTGATGATGAGATTCATATAATTATATGGTACCTGTTCAGGGCAGTAGTACCCTGCAGGGCACTCGTATGCATCCGAGTCCTCCATTGGTGTGGCTGTCTCAGCACCATTGCGGCAGTAGTAACCGGCACTGCAAGGCAAAGAAGGGCTGACAACACCCCCACCCGGACAGTAGTAGCCCCCTAAATGAATGATCAAAGAATTGATGCTAAAGTTTTAAAATAAAATCCATTACCAGTGCATGTGAGGCATTCTTCTACGAAGCGTAGACCAGTGCCATTATTGAAAGTACCAGCAGGACATGGGAACTGAGTGGCGGATTGAGTTCCATTTGGACAATAGTGACCTAGGATGAGCAATGCAATGCAATACAAAACGACCATGAATGCATTTTCATCAATTTACAGACCTTTTATGCATTCATATGCTGTGTAATTGACTACTGGTTCAATGGCGTTATCACAATAGAAGCCAGAAGGACATTTTTTGCAGTCGTAGGCATACATTTCATCTTGATAGAATCCCGATGGGCACAGCTGGGGTGTAGGACTGGTTTGGACGCAGAAGGAACCAGCAGGACAGGGGTACATGTTAGGATTTTGAACAGTTTGTCCCGCTGGGCAGTAGTAACCAGCATCACATGATCCATCTGGAGTTGCAAGCCCTGATCCATTACAATAATAACCTGCCGTACATTCTTCACAATAGGTGATGTTTTTGCCACCCGTACTAGGCAAAAAGTACCCAGGAGGACACGGGTCCTCTGTGGAGCTACCTTCCAAACAGAAATGGCCAGGACTGCAGATGTCTCCTGATGTGCAAGAATGGTTGATATCAATGCATGGCATGTTATAATGTAGATAAAAGTTACCTCCAATGCCGTTCAAAGGCTTATCAGTTGTAGAGTTCCCTGTACAATAATATCCTGCAGCACAAATACCTCGTGTTTCATTCATGCCATCAATGTCACAGTAATGTCCAGGGTCGCACGCCAAAGGAGCAGAGCTTCCTTTTGGGCAATACTCCCCTAGAGACCAAAAAAATAAAACAACTGTGGAGGTAGGATTGTTTTTACAATAACACATACCAGCTATGCACATGCCACCTTCTGGAGCTAAGGGTTGATAGAGAGCTGATCCAATGGTGCAGTACCATCCAGGGGAACAGAGACCTACAGGTGCGCTCAAACCATGGCCGTTGCAATAATGGCCTGGTTCACACGGTGTGCATGCTGTTAAGTTTTGTTGACCGGATTTGTTGTTGTACGAGCCAGAAGGACATTTGTGTTGAATGTCATACTCTGTGCTTTCTGGGCAATAATGCCCTGATGGGCATATCTGATGAGTGTATGTGGTCGAATTGGCAACACAGAAATAGCCTGCTGGGCAAGGTTTGCAATGATCTTGATTGTCAACATCCTGGAGCAGATATCAATTAATCAGTGAGTGTAGCATTACTTGAGGAACTGTTAAACATACTTGGTATTTTCCAGCTTCACATGGCTCTGGATTTGTAGTGCTTTCCAAACAATAGTGGCCAACAGGACAAACACCTCCTACCCCAGTGTGACTGCCAGAGGGTGCAGGGGTATCTACACCACTTGTACAGTAATACCCTGGGTCACAGTTTCCTGTGGGAGCAGTTAACTTTGTCTGATCACAATACTGACCCCCTGTAATTTTCATATCAAAATGAAGTTATAAAGTGTAAATCCGCACAAACCTGGGCAATCCATGCACTCTGTCACATCGGATAATCCTAGCTCATTGCTGTAGGTACCTGGTGGACATTTTGTCCAGTTACGCCCAGTTCCAGCTTCACAGTAATACCCGCGTGCACAAAGCTTGTACCCAGAGCTAGAATTGCTCTCAATGACTTCTTCTGGAACGCAATAGAAACCAGCAGGACACACCAGGCACTTTGACATCTGTGTTAGGTTCGTGAAATATCCAGGTTCACAAGGCACTGGGAGTCCACTGCCCAAAGGACAGTGAAACCCAATGGGGCATGGTGTGTCTACTGGATTGGCCACATCATCACCACCAGGGCAGTAATAACCAGGATCACATTCACCTGTTGGAGCATGCAGTCCTGTATCATTACAGTATGACCCAGGAATGCATGCATCACACTGCGATACATTGACATTGGCTTCAGTGTTGCTGTATGTGCCTAGTGGACATGGGGTTGGCAGTGGAGAACCTTCAGGGCAGTAGTTTCCAATGGGGCAAACCATGCTTGAAGCGTTGATTGATCCAATTTCACAATAGAAGCCCTCTCTACAATAACCAGCTGGGATAACCATGCCGACCTGATCACAGAATTCTCCAGCTGGACAGTCAATACATTGGCCAATTGTTTGCAGCCCAGTGCCATTATTATAGGTGCCTTTGGGGCATGGTTCTGGGGCATTAGTTCCTATCATGCAATAATGTCCCATGGTACATATATTAGCGTCACTCCCTTGGTTCGGTGAAGAGATGTTTGCATTTTGTTTGCAGAAGTATCCAGGTGCACAGAGATCAACTGGTGTCACCATACCCATGGACGGGCAGTAGAACCCTCCAAGACATGGTGTGCACTGACTCTCTTCATATAAACCTAGAATAATAAGTACAGGAAATAAAAATAGTCATTGATGTTATTAACCGGTCAATGAAACTTACCGGTGTTATTACTGAAAGTGCCGATGGGGCATGGGTACTCAGTATCATATCGAGTGCCAATAGGGCAATAATGACCTATTGGGCACACTGTTGTGCTGTTATCAAGCACAACGATACCCATTGTGTTATCACAGAAATATCCAGCAGGACACAACATGCAGGTTGGCTGAGTGGCAGCATCTTGGTATGTCCCATTTGTGCAGCGGATTGGGGCTCCAGACCCAGTCGGACAGTAGTGACCAATTGGACAACTACGGAAGCGGCCATTATGGAAATACTTTATATTAATTATCCAGTTCATCCTTACCTGTATGGCATGGGTTTGGAGGTATTCTGGCCACCAGGGCAATAATATCCCTGTGTGCAATCACCAGCAGGAAGATCTCGTCCAGTACCAGGACAATACTGACCCAATGGACAAGATATACAGTCAGCCTCATCCACTTGTTGTGTCACGTTAAGGAAAGTCCCAGTCGGGCAAACAGTCGGTGCATCACTCCCGAGTGGGCAGTAATGACCAACGGGACAAATATCTCCTGTGATACCGTCAGTAGGTGCAGCGTTATTAGCTTGTAATGCACAATAATATCCTTTGAAACATATGTAGCTCATCATCATTCATTCAATTTGGAAAATAATATAGTAAACCTGCAGAGCAGTTTCCGGTTGGCTTAGAAAGCCCTGTTGTCCGACAGTATGTCCCAGGATCACACTGTAATTGCCTGAATGACCCTTCAGGACAGTAATATCCAGCTTGACACTGTCCTCCGTATACATTCTCTTGACTAGAGCTTGCATTACCAGAGCAATACCATCCTGAAAGAATGACACACAAAATAATTAGCAAATGGTCGATTCAATCCAGGAAAATGTTTAGAACAATCAACAAAATACACTCACCAGGATCGCAGAGACCAGTAGGATAAGCCAAACCATCTGTTGAGCAGTACATGCCTCCATCACAGGGCAAACAATCGGAAACATCCTTGGCCCCAGTGAGATTATAGTATGTTCTGGCAGGACACAGGTATTCGGTGGCATGTTTGGTTCCAGGTGGACAATAAGATCCAGGTGGACAGATACTATCGATAAAGGTTGATGACCCTGTGCAAAATTCAATGCATTAAAAGATAAGGTCACACCTCAAAACCCACCAAGTTCACAATAGTAGCCCTCAGGACACTCCAAGCACATTGCCAGCCCAGTTTCGTTACTGAAAGAGCCTGCGAGACACAGCTGAGGCAGAGTGGATCCTCTGGGGCAGTAATTTCCAATTGGACAGATGGACCCTTCTCCAGTCTGACCTCCAGGAACAGAGCAAGATCCATTTACCATTGTAGCATTCTCAGTGCCCGTGGGTCTGGCACGATCAACTCCATATTCACAGTAGTATCCAGGATCACATTGTCCAGATGGTTTTACTAATCCATGATCCTGACAATGGTATCCACCAGGACATTGTTTGCAGTCAGTGGATCCTTGAAGACCAGTCTCATTATTGTATGTACCCAGAGGACACTTCTGCCAATTGAATCCAGTTCCTTCAGGACAGAAATGTCCTTCAGGACAATGAGCCACCAGGTTACCAAGAAGGCAATACCTGTTATAAGAGTATATGAAATTATTAGTGGATGAATATTGACACATACCATCCAGCAGGGCAGATATAGCACTCATGTCCTAGTGTGTGATTCATATAGGTGCCATTGGCACAGGGTATGGGCTCTGAAGAATTAAATGGACAATAATGGCCTACAATGCATCCATATTCTGCGGGACGAGAGCTGTTTTGTCCACCGGGACAGTAGTATCCCGGTTCACAAGGACCGGAAGTGGCATTGAGTCCCTCTGTTTCACAGGATTGCCCTGCTGTACACGGTGTGCATTGCTCAGTAGAATTGAGGCCATAGTAGGGATTGAATGTTCCCTGCAATTATATCAGTGCAAATAAGAAATGAACGGATTACTGAGCTATTCAAATACCCGAGGACACCTTTTTGGAACAGCAGTGGCTGGTGGACAGAAATGACCAGTCGGACAAATAATCTGTAGGGCTGATTTTGACCCTCCTTCACAGAAATATCCTCCAAAACAATCCCCTGATAGGGGAAAGCATGAGAAGAGGGGAAAAGCAAAATGAAATAGGTTTTAATTACCTTCAACAGCAGTTAGTCCGTACGCTTCACAATATTTGGATGGGTGACATGGTAAGCATTCTGTTATGTTTTTCAAGCCAAGTGTAGATCCGAAGGTTCCAGGTGGGCAATCCAGAGGTTGAGATGTACCCTCAGGACAGTAAGAACCTTAAGAAACCAACAGTGTTTACGGTATTTCGTTCAACACAAGAAAATATGATGTACCTTGTGGGCAGATATTAGCATTGATACCTTGGCTGGGAGTTGATGTTTCAGCATACTGCTTGCAATAGTACCCTGCATCACATGGAGCCGTTGGCTCAGTCTTTCCCACAATTCCGCAAAAATATCCACCGAGGCATGGATTGCAATCACTAGATGAATTGTAGCCAGTATCATTACCAAATGTTCCCAAAGGACAAGGGTATTGCCCAGAATGCTGAGTGCCAACTGGACAGAAGAAACCAGATGGACACAGGATGGTGTCATTGATGTGAATCACCCCAAGACTGTTATCGCAGTAATAGCCAGATGGACAATCGATGCATGAGGATTGTCCAGGTTGTGGTTGGTACCATCCGCTTGGACACAAAATTGGGTCAAAAGTAGCCTCTGGACAGTAATGACCCACTGGACAGGGATTGCTATTTTCAGCTACTTCACCTTGAGGACAATAATATCCTGCAGAGCAATTTCCTAGAAAGCATAGATTATATTATTGTTATGATGTGTTGTTATATGAATTCAATACCGGAAGTAGCAGTCAAATTGTAATCTCCACAGTATTCTCCATATGAACAGGGCAAGCAATCGGTTTCATTCTTGTTGCCTGTGCTTGGACTATATGTCCCAGGAGCACACGAAATTGGCCACCCAGCTCCCTCTGGACAGTAGTATCTACATTTATGAAATATAATCAATTGCTATTTCAAAGCAAGTTCAAATTATACTCACCCTGGTGGACACACGTCACCAGTGTTACCATCAGTTGGTGTGGCAGTCACAGCCTTATCAACACAGTAATGTCCAGCCAAACAATTGCCAGTTGGTTCGGCAAGTCCATCAAACTGACAGTACTGTCCAGCAGGACATGGTAGCATGTTCTGTGAGCCTTCAGGACAATAGTAGCCAAGTTGACACTCGCCTCCTTGTGAGCTACTATTGGGCATGCTAAACTCAGCCCCTGTGAGACAGAACCAACCACTGGAACACAGTCCAGTTGAGTTGTAATTTCCAGCTCCTAAGCAGTATTCTCCTCCAGGACATGGCAGACAAGCACTGTCAGACTTTGAAAGAATGTTAGGGTTGTATGTGCCTGGGTTGCATGGATACTGCACCGAGTACTCAGTGCTAACTGGGCAGTAGTGTCCTGAAAATATTGATAATAGAAATAATGGCAGGATGCGTCAAAACGTGCCTGCCGGGCATGGTGAGTCTAAGTATCCAGTAGCATTAGCCAGACAGAAAAAACTTTCGGGACAAGGATTACATTGATGCATGCCCTCTTCGTGAGCAAAGGTTCCTGGTTGGCATGGTAGGGCTTGGTCAGTTCCAGCAGGGCAGTAATGTCCTACAGGACAGATACCACCAATGCCAGTAAAGAACGCTTGTGATGGACATGCACAGGTTGTGTTGAGATCTAGTGAAATATTCGGTGCGCCTGGGTTTGGTCTGTCCACCCCAGCCTCACAGAAATACCCTATGGAATTATACTTTTGAGTCTGCTTAGATGAATCTTTTGCACATACCTTCATGACAGATTCCTGTATAGTTCGTGTTGTGTTGACCAGAACAGTATGTTCCCCCAAGACATGGCTGACACTGTGATGTTGATGATAATCCTTCTTGGTTGGAAAAGGTTCCTGGTGGACAACTTTGCCAGTCCGATCCGGTGCCTGTATAACAATCAACCAGATGCTAAAGTATTTGTTTGTTCACTGCCCTCGGTCACTTACCTTCTGGACAAAAGTAACCCTTCGGGCATGGTTGAGCATTCAAACTGGCATTGTGAGGCTGAACAGGAAGGCAGTAAAATCCCTCTGGGCATGGGTCACAAGAGGCTGCACCAGAGATGTTTGTGTATGTGCCTTCATTGCACTCCTACACAATTTAATTACTCTATACATATGTTTATAGCTAAACATTTATTATACTTACCAAATATATCTGGCTTCCATTAGGACAATGTAAACCAAGAGGACAGGTAAACTCAAGTGGATTAGGAACAGAAATTCCAGTGGGACAGTAATAGCCTCCCCAACAGAAATCTACAGCTGCTGTAATGCCTAAATATGGATATTTTTAAAAGCAATTTAATCAAGGATTCAACGCACAGACCTGTAGCTGGGCAGAAATAACCTCCAGTACAGTTAGTGCATTGCGACTCCTCTTGCAAGCCAGGTGTACCAGAGAAAGTTCCCATTGGACATGGCTCGGGTATTGTGGAAGCTTGCACACAATAAGATCCCGCATCACATAATGCAAATGTGGCCACGTCTGCTCCTGATGTGCAGTAAAAGCCCGGATCACAATCTGGGCCGATGCTTGTCATATTGTAATCTGGACAGTAATTTCCACCAGTACAATTCAGGCACTCGCTGATTGACTGTCGCTTGGTTGATGGATTGTATGTTCCTGGTGGACATGACTGTGGCGAAACTGTTCCTAATGGGCAGAAGTGGCCACTTGGACACTCATCTGCATGTGGTCCAAGTGTAGGAGCGGAGCTTGTTGCTCCATAAAGACAGTAATAACCTGTGGATTAAAGTATTTAAAATAGTGTCCTTAATACTCAATCCAGAAATTGTATACTCACCAGGGTCACAATCTCCAACTGGGATAGACAAGCCATCCTGGTCGCAGTATTGTCCTGCAAGACATTGGGCGCAATCAGCTATACTAGTTGCTTGAGTGTCATTGTTGAAGGTCCCTTTTGGGCAAGGGTATTGATGCGCATTGGTTGTGTTTTCCGGACAGTAATATCCTGAAATCCCATTCTGATTGATAAGAACTTTTCAATACAATGAGTAAAATACCAGTCGGGCAGAAAGTGTGATTATATAACACAACAGGCTGCATTGTGCTGTCACAAAAGAAACCTGCGGGGCAGCTTTTACAATCATACTGGCCAAGTTCATTTTGATAGAAGCCAGATGGGCATCTCAGCGGCTCTCCGGAGCCCTCTGGGCAATAGTGGCCTGAAAATTAATGTCATATATGCCTGTGCCAGAATTTAAAATATTCACCTTTTGAGCAATTGTATCCATCCGGTCGTTGATCGTCCTGTGCACCAGGACAGTACCATCCAGCGGCACATAGCCCTGAGGGCACATGATTTCCTCCTCCAGCACAATATTGACCTGGTGTACAGTCAATACAATCCCCAGGAGCAGAATTTCCAGTTGAATTGAGAAATGATCCAGCAGGACAGAGGGTCGGCGAAGGACTTCCAGAAGGACAGTATGCTCCCATTGGACATATGTTACCTATTAAGAGCAATAATTATATGTACTTCCATAAATTAGAGTGCCAAACATTCCCACCTGTTATGCCATCAGTTGGGTCTGGTACAACAGCGTATCCACTGCAGTAGTATCCAGGGTTGCACTCTCCTGATGTGGCATTCAAGAATGGTGTAGCACAATAGAACCCTGCGGTGCATGGTTTAGGATGTGGTGATCCAATAGGACAGAAGTATCCACTGTCACAAGTTCCTCCGTAATTACTGTCATTAGCAGGTGTACTGCTTTCAGCAGCAGATGTGCAATAGTATCCACCCTCACACGGTCCTGTTGGCTCGTCATTGCCAGTCCCAGCACAATAATAACCCGCAGTACAGCCCAGACAATCCCTAAGAAGACCCCTTCCAGTCAGATTGTTAAAAGTTCCCACTGGACAAGGATTTGTACTCCAGAGGCCAGTACCATCAGGGCAGTAATATCCCTTAGGGCATGGGAATGATGTGAAGTTGGTTGTACTGGTTGGACACCAATATCCTGAAGATTATATACATGATTTAAATTAAGAAACTTGGCTTGTTCATGCTTACCATTAGGACACTGCTTACAAACTGACAATCCTTCTTCATCTGCATATGTGCCACTGATACAGGGAATTGGATAAGCACTTGCAACACCTCCTTGGCAGTAATGACCATAAGGACAGAGCCCTCCATATCCCAGCAGACGACCATCATAACATGTATCATTGTAGCTGATAGCACTTTGGTTGTCTCCTCCAGGGTATTGGCGATCCACTCCAAATGCACACCAATGACCAGCAGCACAATCACCTGTATTATAAAGTTCCTGTCATGTCCCACAATACCTATATACAAATACTCACCAGTGACTGAGTCAGCATGTGCAGATGAACAGTACTTTCCAGCAGGGCATGCAATACACTGACTCTCTTCATATAGTCCTTCTTGATTGCTGTACGTTCCCCTTGGACATGCTTGCAAATCAAGACCTGTGCCTTCAGGACAGAAGTATCCTCTAGGGCAGATCATACTATGACCAGGTATTGGGCAATAATGTCCCTCTGGACAATTATAGCATTCCATGGCATGGGTATGATTCACCTATCAATGTTAATAATTGGTATGTGTGAAATGGTAATTGCAAATTATTTCTAGCTTACATAAGTGTTGTTCCGGCAAGGTAAGGCTTGAGATACGCCACCAGGACAATAAAACCCGATGGGACAAAAGTTATTGACTGGTTCAAGTTCTGATGCACCTTGAGGACAGAAATACCCAACGCCACATGGCCCAGTTGGAGCCCTCAGGCCGGGGGTGTCACAATAGCTTCCTCCAGAACACTGAGTGCATTCTGTCTCAGTACCAAGACCAGTTAGGTTTGAGAAAGTACCTTGCGAAACGTAATAGTGATATTCGTCTGTTTTAAATGCAAATCTCACCTTCAGGGCAAGGAATGGGTGTATGGCTCATATTCGGACAATAGTATCCCTCAGGGCATACAATATAGTTCGGCTGGTCAGCTTTACTTGGACAGTAGTATCCAGCCAAACATTGCCCACTAGGTGCAGTTAGATTTTGTTCTCCACAATAGTAGCCTGGAATGCAATGGTTTTATGAAATGTGTTCAATTAATTGGATAACACATGAAGCAGAACACGTGATAAATGATTGCAAAATCTTAGGAGGCTTGTCTTACCTGCTGTACAATTCAGACATTCATCTTCAGATTGCAGACCAGTATTGCTAGAGAATGTTCCAGTCGGGCATTTTTCTGGCTCGCTAGTCTTTGGAGGGCAAAAGAATCCTTCTGGACAAATGTCTGCATCATAGCCTTGATTTGGGGTAGCTGATTCTGCAAGTTGTCGACAATAATATCTGCAATGACACCCTTGCACAATAATACAACTCTGGCTTTCATTATCTGTACCCTGCAGGACATATACTGCTATATGTAATCTGAGCTTCTTGATCGCAGTAGAATCCCCCAGGACATGGTTGGCATTCTGATATGTTGCCTAGACCTGTGCAGTTCGACCACGTACCACGAGGACAACGAAATTCAGTGGCATAGCGAGTTCCTTCTGGGCAATAATACCCTGCAATAGCAAATTGTTCGATTGGTCATGATTACGATTCCAATAGATGACTAACCTTCTGGACAGTAGGTACTATTGAAAAGTATCACAGGATCAATAGTGTTGTCACAGTAGAATCCTGGGGGGCATCGTTTGCATTGACCCTGGGCGGTTTCATCTTGATAAGTACCACTTGCACACCGTACATACTCATGACTACCCTCTGCGCAGAAATGACCTGCGCAAGATTTTATTTAATATGATACAGTGCAAACCTTTGTTTCAACTACCTATGGGGCATGGGTATGCTGGTGGTGCGGCCTCCAACATGCCTGTCGGACAGTAGTAGCCAGCAGTACAAAGGCCACTTGGAAGTGCATTGCCAAATCCAGCACAATATTCTCCAGGTGGACAGTGAATACAATCACTAACACTTTGACCACCAGTGACATTGAAGTATGTACCCGGAGGACAATTGGCACCACTCGAACTACCAGAAATGCAGTACTGACCACTCGGACAGAGGTTACCTATAGGGAATGATAAAGTACTTAATGTTTTAACTATTTCACAAACCTTTAATGCCGTCCGTTGGCGTGGCAGTTGTTGACCCAATAAGGCAGTAATATCCAGCAGAACAGTTACCAGTAGGACTAGGGAGTTCATATGCATCACAATACATCCCCGGAGTACATGGTGCTTGATTGGCACTTCCCTCAGGACAAAAGTTCCCTGGTTCACATTGACCTGACGAGGGTTGGGCCTCAGTGTTTCCCCCAGTGCAGTACCAGCCAGAATCACACATAGCAGTCGGCGCTGAGAGTCCAGGTGTACCACAGTAATACCTTTTTCATATGATGTAATTAAATCGCAATTCAGAATGTTTGTTCTCACCCTGGAGTGCAAGCCTGGCAAGCTGCTGCTGTGTATCTCTCAGTGAGGTTATTGAACTTGCCAGCTGGGCATGGGTTGGCAAAGGCGGTCTGCGCATTGGCCAAACAATAATATCCAGAAGGACATGACTCTGGGTATGTCGTGTTGATTGCACAGTGGAACCCAGCAGGACAGCCCCCACATGTGGTTTGTCTGGTTTTATTCTGATAATGACCAGCAGGGCAGGCCGTAGGCTCCGATGATCCAACTGGACAATAATGACCAGTTGGACATTCATCACCGATGGTTCCATTTATGGGATCAGGGACATGTGAGCCTCCTGAGCAGTAATATCCACCCCAGCAATCAGGTCCATTGGCCGTCATGTTCAGCTCTGGGCAATAAGTCCCTGCACCACATGCTATGCAGTCACCAAGGGAGGTCACCATCCAGCTGTTGCTGTATGTTCCAAGTGGGCAAGGAGTTGGGTTCTTACTTCCTTCGGGGCAGTAATACCCCTTTGGACACTGTCCCAGTGTTGTTTTGTCGTTGTCCATTGGTTCTGATGTTCCTGACCCTCCTTGAGAGAAGTGACCCGCTTTTATTAGTCCTGTCACATTTGCTTGACCTGCATTTCATGTATTGATTTAGCAAATGACAATTAATCCACTAATATTTAAACCTTCACTCTCACAATACGCCCCAGCATCACAAGTAGTACACTCAGACTCTTGTGTAAGTCCTTCAAAAGCTCCATATGTTCCAACAGGGCAAGGATTTCCCTGGGTAATGAGCTCAGTATTTGTGCTACCACGACAGTAATATCCTATAAAACAACCCGATATGGTTAATTATTCTTCAACTGGATAATAAGTAATCACCTCTATGACATATTTGAGGTGATTGTCCAGGATAACACAGAAAACCAGCAATGCACAAGTCGCATACAGACATCCCAGTGTAGTTAGCTTGCTTGCCAATGGGGCATCTTTCTGGGGTGTGGGTACCAACTGGACATATATGATTCTGTGGGCAGATATCCCCTGTTGTGCCATTATCAACTGGGGTATTCAGATATGCTGATCCAATGCAGTAGTATCCAGCATCGCATTGACCTGAATAATATAATGTAGATGATATTCCAAACCGTACAAAAAGAAGCCATACCTGAAACAGAACTGAGGGCGGTGTCATTACAGTAATATCCAGGATCACAAGGAAGGCAGTCACTCTCTGCGGTTGCACCTGTCGATGGATAGTACGTCCCCAAAGGACATGCTTGCATAGAAGTTGTTCCCTCTGGACAATAATAGCCTGCAGCACACAGATCTCCATATGTGATGATAGTCTTGTTATCTCTTGGATCATCATTATACACAGGGTCAATGATTAAAGCATTCAGGTAGCATATGTGACCAGCTTTACATGGCCCTATTGGTTCTATTGCACCGCGATCTGAGCAGTACATGCCCATTGGGCAGTCCTGGCAATCTGCGAGCGAGCTCCTATGTGTTCTAGAACATAAATCATGCATCAGAATTATATGTCATCAATGCTGTGTCATACATACTCATTTGAGAAGGTTCCAGGCGGACAGTCCTCTGGGACATAACTTCCGTTGCCACAGTATTTGCCAGCTGGGCAGGCAATATGATCAATCATACCCTTGTTAGGGCAATAAAAACCTGGTTCACATTCCATACACTCTGACTGTGCATAATAGGGATTGTAATAGCCAATTTCACATTCATTGGGAGCACTTGATCCATTTGCACTGTAATAACCTACAAAAACAACCCAGTGAATGAATTCACATAATTATATGTATTACTATGTTCATTTCTTACCTGGCTCTGTAATGTTCTGTCTTGGAGTTTTTGCTGCACCTGTACAGTAGTATCCTCCCCAACAAAGTCCAGATGGCTGACCACCAGCCACTGAAGCACAGTAATAGCCAACGTCACAGTCAAAGCAGTCATAGTTGTTTACAGCTCCAGACACATTACTGTATGTTCCCATTGGGCATGGTTGAGCATAGTAAGAACCTAGAATAACAGTTAGTTTCAATGTGGAAATGTGACATACACCATACCTAATGTGCAGTAGCCACCAGCAGGACATAGTTCTCCAGTGACACCATCCACAGGTCCAGACTCTTTGGCTCCTCCGTAGCACACAAATCCAGGATCACATGGAGCACGAGGCTGCTTTAAACCTGGGGCATCACAATACCATCCCGGATCACACAAAGGACAATCCGTCAATGCCTCAAGTTCTGTTATCAAAGAGTAGTAGAATACATTCGTCATCATATCATAAACAAATACGTACTTGTATTATTGCCGTATCTGCCGATTGGGCAAGGCGTAGGCTTGGAAACAGCCTCAACACAGAAAGATCCACGCGGACAATCCACAGGAGTGATGGTGCCAACAACACAGTAAGAACCTTGTGGGCAAATTTTACATGCAGTAACATTTGGAGTTCCTAGTACATCGGTGTAAGTTCCCTCTGGACATGCTTCCTTTAGACAGAAACAATAGCATGATACATATATGGTTGATTTCACAAATTATTTTAGTACTAACCATGCGTGGTCCATATGAGCCTATCAGGGCGGGTTGTTGGGCGTATGGGTTGCTGATGGGTGATGCGCAGTAGTACCCAGCCTCACACTGCCCGACGGGAGTGATTGATTCTTCAAGACAATACCATCCAGCATCACAGGGAATACAGTCAGTGATGGCGGCTGCATTTTTGTTCGGCATATAGGTCCCAACAGGACAGTTGGACATCTCAAGGCAAGCTGTATATATAATATTCCGATTATATTAGAAGGATTCAACAATTGTTAGTACCCTCTAAGCAGTAGTGGCCTTCAGAGCAATCAGTAGCCTCAGTCATTGATGATAACCCCGCTGGGCAAAAGTAGCCTGCCGTGCACTTCATGTCAGTGTACATATCTGTTTCTGATGTATTAGTATTGCCACAGTAATGCCTATATTGTGAGATGTTAATGGATTTTGAAAAAAATATATCAATAATTTTACCCAATTTTGCAGGTCGTACAAGCTACTTGGCCTGTGGGAGAGTAGTACCCAGTCCCACACTCAGTGGGTATGATAGCTCCCCTGCCGCACCAGTAACCTGCAGGACAATCCAAGCAACTAAATTGCCTCTTTGCTGGCTCCCCTACAAGACAGTAACTTAGTTTTTATTCTTTCAAAAAGAGAAATATGTTCTTACCTGGGCCAATTACAACTTCTACATAAGGGGTACTGGATGCAGCGGAAATTGGTGTCACTCCATAAGGCATGTAAGTGCCAGCAGCACATTCGACTGGCTCCACAAAAGCTTCTTCACAATAGTGACCCTGCGTACAGTTCTTGCAGTCTATTTCAGCCCCTATGCCATACATGTCATTGTATGTGCCATTGGGACAAGAATACTCAGTGGCCAATTTGGTGCCGTCCGGACAGTAGTAGGCTGGAGGACAAGTCCCAGATGGTGTAGTTTCTCCACCAAGACAGAATTTTCCGGCCGGGCAGATTGTGCACTGGTCAGAGGCACTTAGGTTGGCTGAGGGTGAGTATGTTCCAGCAGGACATGGGTATCGATTTGGCGCAGGTGTCTGGGATGGACAGTAGTATCCTGGCTCACAAAACTGTGGGGGATTTGTGCCAACAAAATCAGCTTGAAAAAGACATCATTATTGATATTTCAATGGCAGCATCCTATTGTTATACTTGTAGCCCAACTGCAATAATATCCCTCTGGGCATGGATCGCACTGCTCAGCTGCCCATAGGTCAATGGCTCCACTGTACGTTCCAGGAGAACACGGGTATTGGTCAGCTTCAATGGTGCCATTTGGACAGTAGAAACCAGGCATACAGTTGACTGAGTAGTTGTACTGGCCCACTTCTGGACAGGCCCAGCCTGCAGGGCAGGAATGGCAATTCAGTTGATGTCCTCGTCCTGAGTCTGGGTTATAAGTTCCAGGGTTGCATGGTATGGGCGCTGTGCGGGGTTCAGAGGCTGTGCCCCAGGGACAGTAATTACCAGGTGTACACTCAACACATTGTGTGCCATCTTTGGAAGAAGTCAATATAATTTTTGGAATTATCATACAGGACACTTACTAATCAATCCTGTTCCACCGCTATATGTTCCAATTGGACATGCGTTCTGATAACCGGTCACTTGGCCTTCCGTGCAGTAGAAACCAGATGGACATGGCTGACCGGTAACAGAGCCTTCTGGGCAGTATTCCCCAGCCGGACATAGTTTACAGTTAGATTGCGATGTTGCGTTCATTTCATCGTTGTAATAGCCTCCCGGGCATGGGTAGTTGGTGCTGATGGTTGTCCCTTGCAAACAAAAGTGTCCTTCAGGACATCGCTTGTCGTCATACGCTGTTTCACCTGGCCCAGTGCAATAGTAGCCTAATCAAAGGATGATGAATTGAAGATCACTATTCTAGTACATAATGGTATACGCACCAGGAGGGCAAGGTACACACTGTTCTTGGCTGTATGATCCATTGTGAGGGTTAAAAGTGCCAGCGGGGCAAGGCCAGAAGTAGAGTCCGTCACACCATCCACCTGGCTCACACAATCCACTTTCAGGGGTAGGGGTCGGCGAAACACTTGGGCAGATGTATCCTTTATTACAAGGTTCACATTTGATAGACCCTTGAAAGGAATAGGTTCCTGGAAGACATTCCTTTTTCTTGGAAGCTAAAGAAACGTCAAAGTAGTAATTGTATAACATTCTTAGTTCTTACCTTGGGTTTCACCACACGTGTACCCTGCTTCACAGGCAGTGCAATTGATAGCCGTGGCTTCGCTATATGTTCCTTCTGTGCAGAGGAATGGACCCTCTATTGTAGATGGACAGTAATACCCCTCTGGGCATATCGTGCATTGCACTTGTCCGCCGTACGAATAGTGTCCCTCTTCACACGGTGTTCTGAGTAATTTGAGTGTTGTAAAATTAGTTCTACTTTCATGATATTAAACAAAACCTACTCGCTATTAGAAGTCTTCAGTGGACATTCATATCCCAGTGGACACACAGTACAAGAGGATTGGTTTCCAACTGAATATGTTCCATCTGGACAGTCAATTTCAGTGTCACTTGTTGTACTTGGGCAATAGAAGCCAGCAGGGCATGCTGCATTACACATGGTTCATTAGAAATATCATCAAGGGACACTAAATAGACTCACTTGTGCATGCAGCTTGCTCTCCAGTTGAGTAGGTCCCTGATGCACAACGAACTCTGTAGTTCGAGTTAGTGAATGGACACTCATAGCCAGCAGGGCAGTTTGTACATGATGTCGAGCCTAAGATAATATTGATTAATACAAGCACAACACCAATAAGGGGTCTGGGCATCACCTGCTAATGAATATTGTCCAGGTTGGCAATCTTGGTTACCACTACCATCTTTCTGCGGGCAGATTGAGCCTGCAGGACACGTCGTGCAGGTGTTGTTTCCCCCCAACGAAAATGTTCCAACAGCACAGTCTAACACCACTGCATATCTGTTGGAGGATTTCATTCAGTTTTGCTATTTGGAGTAAGGATTTTCTTACTCTCTGTATGGACATCTTTTTCCAGCAGGACATATAGTGCATACGGCAACTCCCACTTCGGAGTACGACCCATCACTACAGGGAGTATTTTGTCCAGGGTCTGCTTGACTTGGACAAGCATATCCTGCAGGGCAAGCGGTGCAATTTGTCCATCCAGTATTACTCTGGTAACCTTCAATATCATCCAACGTTAAATCTGAACAAGCAGAGTACACAATCAAACTTACCGGCATCACAAGCGGTTGGTCCAGTATCAGTGCTAACACAGTAGCTTCCTGCTGGGCAAGCAGTGCATGATGTGCTGGTAGCGATGATGTTATACGTTCCTGCACCACAAGGCACTGGGTTGGAACTCACGCTCGCACATGTATGCCCTAAATATATAGCAAAAGACACGATGCTATTCATTTTCAGATGACTGCTCACCGGTAGGGCAAGAAGTGCATGTATCCTGTAATCCGAGTGAGTATGTGCCAGCAGCGCAGGTAGCAATATTGCCAGAATCAGCATCGGGACATGCTTTACCGGCTGGGCATGCTGTGCAAGCCCAGGCACCAGAGCCTGATGTGTGATCACTCGGGCATGGCGACTCAGAACCAGCTCCTTGAGGGCAGTAGTTCCCCGCCGTACAAATTGAACAAGTTGTAGCTGCAAAATACTCGGTGATCTTGGAATTGCACGGTGCTGATCACCAACCTCCAGATGCACTGAATTCACCGGGAGAGCACAACACGGGGGCAGCACTACTGCTAGTACAGCTGTATCCTACGGGACAAGGCTGGCATGCTGTCCAACCCGCTTCAGAGTAAGTGGCTGTGAAATTCATGGTTATGCTAGTAAACAATGATATAAGTTTTTGCATATATACTTGCAGAGCAGGCCGTTTTCGCTGAAGTAGTACAATGAAATCCAGCAGGGCATTGAGTACAGGATGCTTCGCCTGTCAGCGAATAGTAACCGGTAGAGCAGTCGATGGGATCAACTCTATCAGAGCGAAATAATGAATGACACGTAAAACCTTTTATTATCTTACGTTGGGTCAGTGCAAGCAACTCCAGCCGGACAGTCGTCACAGGAATCTCTCAGATTGTTCGATACTTTGTCACTGGCACATTTTGTGCAGTCATTGGCACCCGCGGCAGAAATAAACCCAAGGTCACAGAGTGCAGGTGAACCAGTCTTGTTTGCGCATTGGTACCCAGCGTCGCATATGGTACAAGATGCAGCACCTGGAATGAATGATGAGTCCATCAAGCATCTGTATATTATCTAGCTTTCTTACCTGATGAGCTCGCGTAATAACCGTTGTCGCACTCTGTGCAAGAAGCTGAACCAGCCGCACTGTAGCTTCCTGGAGGACAAATACTTGACTCGTTACGATTGGGACAAGCGTGGCCAGCAGGACACTGAGAAGAGCAGGAGGTTTGCCCTTCTACAGAGTTGTAGAAACCATCGGAACAAGCGGTTGGACTGGACAACCCATTTGATGGACAGAAGTGACCGGCCGGGCATGGCTGGCACTGTGAGGCACCTGCGCCTGCAAACTGCCCAGCAAGACATTCAGTCGGTGTTGCTGTTTCGTCCAAAGTACAAGCTGACCCAGCAGGGCAAGTCGTACAGCTGCCTGATCCCGATGACCCACTGTATGAGCCTGTGCCACAGCTCTGTGGGTTTTACACATTAATTTATGTTCACGTTGTAACATCCGCTCACTCACCAGACAGGCTGAGGATGATGATGACCCGGACTGACCATTGTATTGTCCAGCTGCGCACGCAATCGCCGCGTTAGCACCTCCCAAACAACTGTAAACAGCAAATTGATGTATCAACTGATTTGTAAATTGAAATTACATGCAATGTTCACAATCTCTGTCGGTTTCAAAAATTCAGATGTGTGGAAAAAGTCGGAAATTTAGGTTATGACATGACCTGGATCTGCGTGTGTTTTAGGCACACTGTAGGGATAAAAGGCTGAATTCAGGCAGTGTAATGCAAGCCAAATTATTTCGTGTGACCAAAGCTATTGCATCGATCTGCATGAATAATGAAAGCTGAAATGGTTAAAACAGGTTTTTCCTTGCTCAAAGTACGGATTAAACTTTATAATTAAGGCATTTAAAACCATCGACACGCCCCTAGCACTAGGCAAGATAAAATCCATAATTCTTGTATTAATTCAAAAAAAAAAAAAAAAAAAAAAAAAAAAAAAAAAATCATAATATCACATTTAGTACATTTTTGACTTAAATAGTAATAGAATCGCCTGTAATTAACGAAACAAACTACGCACAGTAGTTTTAAAGGGATGGGGAACTAAATTTTAAGTGATGTTCTATTGACTCATAGCACCAATTGATAGCATTCCGTGCCAAGAACACCCTGCCTGGATGCAAGCGTAAGGAAATAATCCATTCCGAATATCGGGGTTAGCATTGCGCCTATGGGAGAATGGCCTCCATTGCGAAGTATAGGAGGCAAACGTCAGCTGATGGCTTGGTTTGGCTGATGGCTGATTGGTCCCGTTCCCCTCGTGAAGCTATCGATTTCAGCCAATCAGAGCAGAGCATATTCGCCATAAAAGGACATCTTTGTTGTTTACGAAACGAAAGCGCATGCGTGGTGCACTCTGGCTGACCTTTTTACTGTTTCAGGATGAGAACGCGGTAGGTGTCC
>KB307199.1:76808-88245 GCA_000328365.1 Capitella teleta
GACGCCAGAAACACATCGGTGGTGGATCCGCTGCCTGCACGGTTGAGCACCTTGACGGCGATCAGGTTGACTCCCTTGGCCACACCATAGGTGGTACCTCCGACGGTTCCAGCGCAGTGGGTGCCGTGGCCGTTGAGATCATCGTCTCCCTCGCTGATACCAGGAGCAGTGAAGCCGTGGCTGACTCTGCCAGCGTAGTCCTGGTGGCCCAGGTAGATGCCGGTGTCGATGACGTAGGCATTGACGCCACTGCCGTCATCCTCATCAGTCCAATCGTAGGTGGCACCAGTGAACTCGGGCAAGGGCCTGGAGCTTGTCCTGCTCAGACCCCAGATGGTAGCTCCGCTGGTCTGCGAGTTGCAGTCGGCGTGGAACTCGTGGGTCTCAGCCTCAATGACCTTGACGTTGGTATCTTCCCTGAGGGCGGCCAGCTGAACATCGTCAACCTTGACGTGCAGGGCTCTGAAGTCGTTGATGTGGAAGCTGTTCAGGATGGTGACTTGAGGAGTGCTGGCACTCAGGCCGACGCTGCCGGGCTTCAGCACCACAATGAACTCGCCGGGCACGGCAGAGGCGAAGTGGGTGTTGATGACGGGAGCGCTGGCCTGGCAAGCAGCCAGGAAGCAGCAGCCGAGCACGATCAGCTTGAGGGATGCCATGTCGATTGTCGATGAATGGATGCCTTAGTTCGGCTGCAGCTGCCTTTTAAGGGCAATGATTTTCTCATTGACTCAGTCTAAACGTATGCCTTATCAGCATAAGGTCATGCATGGGAAATGCCAGTTGGTCCTCTTAACCCATTTGCATGACTTCGGTGTTCTACAGTGGAATAGTTTTCCCGAATCAAAATATCTATTTTCGATTACAGTCAGACCCCGTTAATCCGCCGTCATGTAATCCGCCCTTTTCGTAATCCGCCATAAAATCTCAAGAACGAATCATTTGTAATGTTAACTGTGTCATGTAATCCGCCCTTTTCGTTAATCCGCCTCCGACCACGATTCTAGGGAACGAATCTATACTTTACCATTGTAAAAAACACATGTAATCCGCCCCTCAAATAGCGTGTTGAAAACAAACATCAGCCACGACACACTAATTGTCGGTGATTTCTTTGAAGTCGGGTCAGTTTAACAACAACTGGCGCCTCCCCGTTTGTTTAACGGCGATTCGCATTGTTTAATTAACTTGTTAAGCGTTAAAATCGCAGGCGAAAATTCTGTTAAGTCTTTAGTTTAATTGGTCGCTGGGTTAAGCGATGTTTAGGAGTGGAACGAACGAGATGACGAAGTTGTGAGTAGAGATCAATCGAGTGGAGAAGCGAGTTGATCTGAGCTTACGAAGGAAGTCTTGGCGGGGGAAGCGAGGCAGGACGTGCGCGCATTTATGCTATATTTCGAGAGATTCGAGGAGTCGGAGGCAGCGAAGCAAGAAAATAAAGATGAACATCACAGATTGAGATTGGGCTTGATGAAACGGCTTATCACAAGCAGATTGAATAATGCCGCTAAGCAGACAACCATTCAAACAATAAAAATCTTTAATTGGCTTCATGTGATCGTGTATGAGGTCTTTTTTACCTCCTGCTTCATTCCTAAGGGTATATGCTGCTACGCTAATGCATGACATGGGTTTTGGGGTTTTAAAATGACACACAATTTTGATCAATTTGTGGTCTGAAATGTAATCCGCCCTTTTCGTTAATCCGTCAGTTTTCTTGGGAACGGAGGAGGGCGGATTAACGGGGTCTGACTGTACAAGTGTTGTGCCTAACAGAGTAAATAGCAGTAATGTGCGTGCATATACTCGGTAAATAAAAATTTTGTCAAATATTTCCATTGATCAGGAACCTGAACGCATCCAAATATATCCAAAGGTACTCTCTGTACTTGGAAAAATAACTCGACTCATAAAAGACTCGACTTTATGTTTTGTTATCAGACCCATCGTGATAACCATTGAGAAACTACTTCAATTTGAACATTATGGAATCTATATTTACCTTCCCTCATTAGATCTTCATATGCCATCTAAGGTAACCTCAACACCTTTCGTCTACATATAATTACACTGACAAAAGACATAAAAGGTAATGCATTCAAAGTTTAAAAGTCCACAATTTAGTCTGTATACATGTAGCACCATGTCATATATTTACAGCAGTGTAATTGACACCGTATAGTCGAGTGAATATAGATCGTCGTACTCTCAATTCAAAACGAAGCTCGGTGACCAGAGGTTCGAATCTCGATATAAGGGCTTTCGCTCGGGAATTTGCAATGTGAGCCTTTTATTCGGAGCAGTGCCCCTGCCACGGTTTCCTGTGTAATAATCGTATCATAATAGCGAATACCTTTTTCTTTTTATAAATAAAACCATTGATTGACTGAACATACGCAAACAACGAATTAACTAAACTCAAAGTTCGGTCTGTGGGGGAAGCTTAACGATAAAAGTAAATGCTTCTGCTTCTGGGAGCCAGCCAGGTAAACTACTCTCATTTAGGGCCTATAATTATTTATTCTTGGATCCAAACTTGATAACGATCATAAGTATTCATAACGCTGTTACAACAATGTCATATATGAAACATGAAATGTGCCATTTTGTTCGGTTTAGAGTCATCTTTTTGACTGTGTCAGACTGATCAAATCCCTATGCATGGGACAGACGCGATACATTGCGGACAGAACAAGGGATGGCTGGACCATGTACTATCGAAAGAGGAGTGCGACAAGGCTGCTTGCTGTCTCCATTGCTTTTTAACAGCATTGCAGAAACAATGACGGAGGAGGCCACGGAAGCACGTACTGGAAGAAGGAGTAAAGATGGGAGGACACTGAATTGATCCAAGCTATGAGAATGGCATTCTGCTCCGAAGCGAAAGAGTATTAAAAAGATGATGTTTGTGAATAGTGTTACAATTGATCACTGACCAGCAAGCGACCTGCTTGCTAATGTCGCCTGCACTTCATCATGGACCCGAGGAACCCATCCGCCGAGTAATGCAATATATTCGAACCAGATTCATTCACGGAGAATGGATCTGGTTTCTCAGTATCACCTGCTTCACTAATGTATATGTCTTATTCACTGGGCAAATATCTCTCCACATTTGCTGCATAAATGTTTGTGTTTGTTCATCATGATTGTGCTACTGAACTATTCTGTCCATCCATTCTTGTACCTCTGCTGATCCAAGTCGTCCACAGTCGAATACGTTTGCTATGACAGTTCTATAAATAACTCATACTCTTGACCCCCTGGATGGTCGCTGCTCGTGACGCAGTCGATACGGAAAGGAAATTGGCGTTTTACGGCACACCAACACTAACGTGTGTTATATGGTGCCAAAGCAGTCGATACCAACACTAACGTGTGTTATATGGTGCCAAAGCAGTCGATACCAACACTAACGTGTGTTATATGGTGCCAAAGCAGTCGATACCAACACTAACGTGTGTTATATGGTGCCAAAGCAGTCGATACCAACACTAACGTGTGTTATATGGTGCCAAAGCAGTCGATACTAACACTAACGTGTGTTATATGGTGCCAAAGCAGTCGATACCAACACTAACGTGTGTTATATGGTGCCAAAGCAGTCGATACCAACACTAACGTGTGTTATATGGTGCCAAAGCAGTCGATACCAACACTAACGTGTGTTATATGGTGCCAAAGCAGTCGATACTAACACTAACGTGTGTTATATGGTGCCAAAGCAGTCGATACCAACACTAACGTGTGTTATATGGTGCCAAAGCAGTCGATACTAACACTAACGTGTGTTATATGGTGCCAAAGCAGTCGATACCAACACTAACGTGTGTTATATGGTGCCAAAGCAGTCGATACGGCAGATCTAAGATAGTCGCGTGGTGGAACATATTGGACAATTATATTGAAAAGAACAACGAGAAGGAGTGCATGCACATGTATTTTGAATTTGATGTGTGTCCAAGCAGGCATCCTTTGAGTACTCCACACGAGAGGTTGGCTCGATCAGATTTCTCTGCTCTCACTCGGATAGCTTGGCTTAATTCTGTTCTTAAGGTATTATTTGAACCAATCGAGTGCAGTTATATGGGCAACATTTACATATATATATATATATATATATATATACATGTGCCGGGTGATCATCTGTTTTCAGTTCTTGCCAGTGTAACAACATGTACAGTCCTACTGAAAAGGTGGTCCTAGGACTACTGAGTGATTGGGGTTTTACGGCTCCACCCAACCCGTTCGGGTGATACGGGCGCCAGAACAGAAGGCCCGGGACCAGGGTTTCCCCCTACTCTTATCGATAAATCCCAAGGGTTCTTTATCCTGCATACCACCATAGACAGTATTACACAGCGCCCGGCCTTGTTACGCAGTTGGGCAGCACTGCAGAGTCACTGAAGAATTACAATTTTAACAATCATAATTCACAATCATAACGCCGTGGCCTGATCGAGTCTCGAACCCGGGACCTCAACCCCCACGGTCGGCATAGGATTGTAGTCAGTCGGTTAAACCGATTGAGCTATTCGGTACCCCTCTGATTTTCATGAGTTAATCCGAAATGAAAATAATGTGGCGTAATGATAGGCAGCATATATTTCACTTAACAGACGACGAGAACATGTTATTGCAGACCTTGCTTGCCGGGGCGAAGAAATTTCTAATTAGGTAACATGTGCCGGGTGATTATCTGTTTTTAGTTCTTGCCGTGGTAACAGCATGTATAGTCCTACTGAAAAGGTGGTCCTAGGACTACTACTCCTAGGAATGGTGGTCCTACGGGTACTAATATAGTCCTGTATGCTTTTGAAACATATCACTCACAAAAATTTAAACATCTGCCAGCCTTCGCATATGGCGTAGTGAGTAGCATATTTACATGTGGAGAGTTAAGAGTTCGATTCTCGTCTCCACAGTATAATTAATTTTCATATCTTATATTTATTTCTTAATTTTCACTGAATGGGAGTTCATTTCCTGAACATTACGTTTAATACCGAGTTTTCACGTATTATATCTTTTTGTTGTTGTTGTGAATTTGACATGTCCTTTAATGTTGAATCATACGAATATCATTATTTATCCATGCAGTATGACGTGGTGTTTGGCTAATCCTCTATTGTAGCATTGTATTTATTATCATGTATATTCAGCTGTTTTCAATCGACAAGAAAAGGTGAGAAGCTGACAGGTTTGCAGAATGAGTGAAACAAACGATAAGTTGTTTGAAATGTATCCTTGCCGATTTCGTCTGTTCATGAGGAATCCTTCGGAAATGTCGATCATGCGCCGATCACAATAATTCCTTTGGGCGGGTATAGTAATATTGGAACAATTAAGCGCATTTGTAATCACGAAGAAAGTTCGAAATACTTCCGAGTTGAGGGGCAACCAAAATTATTTGACGACTAATGCCTACCTGGAAGGCATCGCAGCTTCGAGAGAGCGAGCGATCCACAGGAATGCGATATTAAATTTCAAGGTGAGGGATCTTTCGCTTCATGTCATCCCGTTAGATAATGATTCATTGATCAAAGCAGTGCTTTATTATCTTTTTTTCTTCTCCTTTTCATGGTAAAATATACTACGGTGGCTGAGAGAGGACATGTAGAAATTATTTTTAATCCGTTTAAACGGATTACTAAACTGTTTAAACTGATTACTAAACTGTTTAAACGGATTACTAAACTGTTTAAACGGATTACTAAACTGTTTAAACGGATTACTAAACTGTTTAAACAGATTACTAAACTGTTTAAACGGATTACTAAACTGTTTAAATGGATTACTAAACTGTTTAAACGGATTACTAAACTGTTTAAACGGATTACTAAACTGTTTAAACTGATTACTAAACTGTTTAAACGGATTACTAAACTGTTTAAACGGATTACTAAACTGTTTAAACAGATTACTAAACTGTTTAAACGGATTACTAAACTGTTTAAACAGATTACTAAACTGTTTAAACGGATTATATTCCAACATGGCCGCCATGCTGCCCAATCATACCAATGCTCGGGATGATTTGATTGAATATCTGTTCCAATTACAACTTAGCCAGAGGGACATATTGTCTTGCTTGACTCACTATGGCTTTACGGTGTCAGCTAGACACCTAAGGCGAATTCTTGCTTCAAGGCGTTTGAGAAGGGGGGAGTATGCTGACTTGATTGATACAGCACTGTTCATTGATACCCAGCTTGCTGCCTCCGGTAAGCTCCATGGATACCGGTGGATGTGGGAAAAGTTGAAGGAAAATGGTCTCATCGCACGGAAAGAAGATGTACGCCTGATTTTGACATTCTTGGACCCTGATGGAGTAGCATCAAGGTGCGTGAGAAGTATAGGTCTTCTATTTGCTTTATATACTGAGCGGTTCATGAGCTTCATACACAGATACAGCATGCCCCAAAAGTCGCATTAAACCAAATTCTCACTAATCATCACCTGCTGTACCTGAGGGCTGAACACACATACATGTAATAATATTATTATTATGCGTGTATTATATAAATAGGAAATAGAGTCTTTTAATATATCCATTTGACATGCTGTATACAGAATCTATTTTTATAATGCCGTCTACCAATTCGTGTGAATCTATAGGCCTAGATGGATTGTATCTCCATTTCATCATAGCATGCTTCCAGGTGAAATGCAATGCGACTTTTCGGACGCGCTGTCTATGCAATCATACGTACTAGGCCTATGACCTATGTAGGTCCAAGCTTATTACTTACTACATGTAGTATTCATCTAAAGTAAATCGATTTTTTGCAGGAAGGCAAGGTGACTTCAACGACGCAATTACTACGCCGCTGGACCCAACTTTATTTGGCACATTGATGGCTACAACAAAATTAAACGGTTTGGGTTGGCAATTCATGGCTGCATTGATGGATTCTCGCGGAAAATTATATGGTTCAATGTGTACCACACAAACAATGACCCCAAAGTTGTGGCCGGATACCTCCTAGATGCCGTCAGTGACCATGGAGGATGCCCACGTATAGTGCAAGGGGATGCTGGAACTGAGAACGTTAACGTGAAACGCATACAAGAGGAATTGATGGGCAGCAGCAGACCTGGCAGAGCTACTGCATCCTATATAACAGCCAAGAGTACGTCAAACCAAAGAATTGAAGCTTTCTGGGGCAACTCAGAAAGCAGTGCTCAGACCACTGGATTGACCTCCTTTCAACTTTGAAAGAAGCCGGTTACTTTGTAGGGGATTTTGTTGACAAGAACATTGTGCAATTCACTTTAACCGTGTCATTCAGGTAAGGAAACAGTGCACATTAACCCACATTAAATTTTGATAAGAATTTATATAATAGTACTATAAATTTAATTCATGCACAACGTTAATAGTGGCCAATCATCTCCCCAGCTGGGTGTATACATGCAGTATACCAGTAGCTTCTATTGTTGTGTTAGTCTACAGTTTTTCATGAGATCAGCAGACGTAAAGTTTGTGAATGTAGCCAGAGTTAGATCGAGAGGCATCAAACATTTACGTGAAGGAATGTCATCATTTTGGCATCATCATCATGGTTGCACGTGCGTTTTCTGTAGGACTACAAGGATAATCAAAACTGAGCAATATAGGCCCTGTAACCAGCAGCTATGGTAGGATTTAAATGTATGCAAGTACAGGCCTGAGTGCATGTATGATCACCCTGGGCAGCTCAGTCATTGCATGCCCGGCCGGTTGCTTGTACGAGACCGCGGCAAGCTGCATGAATCGTGCCTACAGTTTTTGACTGCCGATACATTCAAGAGAAGGAATGTATACGTACAAATTATTTAACGTCCTCCCATTCTTTCTTGCAGAACGAATTGGATTCCATAGTTACCATCTGGAACAACCATACAATCCGGAAGAGCCAAAGAAATCTTCCCAGTGGAAGACCGAACGTTATGTATCAAGAGCCAAGCCTTTACAATACACGATCGTATATCACTCCGATGCAACCGGTGGAAATTGGACAGCACCGCGAACTGTGCACTGTGAGGAGTTCCATTCCATGTGATGAAGACATGTATGATTTGTGCTGCTGTTTGATGGCGCAAAATAATTGGCAACCCTCCAACACAGCAAATGGAGCAGTGGAAATGTATCTGAATCTCAGAGAGTTGATGAGAAATGCACTGCATATTTGACATCTCCCCCCTTTCCCAAACGTAGATGTATTTCCTTTGAATACAACTGTTGTCATCTTTTGAATGTGTGTGTTCTACTAGTATATCATGCAAAGTTACGGTGTAAGTATTCAGCAGTCCTTGCTTATTACCAGTGATTGAACTAGGTGTGAACAAAAAATAGAGGACAACAGTGCAACTAAAAAAGAAGAAGTATCCAAAAAATTTAATACATGCCAAAAAAAAAAAAACAAAACCAACTCAACAGTTAATCACATCTTATAAAATGTTACATACATCCAAATGTGGTAAACACAAGACAAGAGATCATTAACTTAATTAACAATGTTGATACATGTAAAAGGATCCCTACACAGGACAAGTGCATGACAGAATCTTGTAATACATATAAAAAAATAGAGAAGGAATTACAGTAACAGCACAGGATTCCTGCCATCATAAGATATCTTTTTTTCTTCTCCTTTTCATGGTACAATATACAAATCTCTTTTCTAATCCTTGTTTTTTTCCTTCTTTTTTTAGCTGCGTGGAAGTGCATTCAACTGCAGAGGAAGGAAGGAAGGAAGGAAGTTTATTTTGAAAAAAAAAACAATGATCAAGAGCTGGCCTTGGGCTTAAAGCCCTTTCTGGTGAGCGGCCAGCTCCAGGTGCAGAACAAATTAAAATGAACTTAAGAAAATTGTGCGGTACAGGGAAGAAGAGAGGAAGGAATTAACACAAACAAAATTAACACAAACAAATTAACACAATCGTAAACGAAAAAAAGAGAAAGAGAAAGAGCGATGAGTGGTGAGAGTTGTTTCAGGTGGTTGGTAGATATGTAATCATACCCAGAACTGGGTTTGCTTTTGAGATTTTTTATTATATTGCAGATTTCTTGTTCATCGGTAGGTGTCATGAAAATTGTTGATATGTTCCGTGGTTGTGGTTGTGCTGTTGTGGGTAAGTTGATATTGTTTGATGATATACTACGTGCTTGTTTTGAGTCAACTTTGTTGAAAAAGTTATTAAAGTGATTTGCTATGTGTACTGGGTTAGTGAATTCTGTGTTGTTGTCGATGATGGTGGTTATTTCTTTCTTGTTTTGAGTGCGCTGTATGAGTGAGTTTATTACATTCCATGTTTGCTTCGTGTTATTGTTGCTTTCCTGTAGTTGTGTTTTGTAGTGTGAGTGTTTGGCAGAGCGAATGATCCTGTGAAGTAGTGATTTATATTCATGGTAGTGTTTTTATGCTAGGTGTTCTTTCGGGTGTTTCAATGCTTTTCTGTAGAGTTGTTCTTTTTTGTGGATTGATTTTTTAATTGCAGGTGTTATCCATGGGTTATGTTTATGTTTGCGTGTTTTTGTTCCGTTACAGGTGCATGTTTATCAAGAGCGGCAATGAGGTGTTTGTAAAAAGAAGCTCAAGCGATATCAATTTCAAAAATAGTAAGAAAGCTCCAGTCAATGGATTGCCAATTTGAGGCTATTTGTGCAATGTGGTTATCTTTGAGTAAGGGTCTTTTTTTGATGTTTGTTCTTGGTTTGCGTTTTACTTTGGTGTTACCTGGTATATATAATTAGAAGGTGATCTGAAATGTCTGTTGTTATGATTGCAGAATGTTGTGGGTTGTGATTTGGTTTGGTGTATATGTTATCAATGAGTGTGGCAGTGCTGTGTGTAATTCGTGTGGGTTTGGTAGTACTAGGGTTAAAGCCATGTGAGATGAATGTGCCAAGTAATGTCTTGAGTGTGGGTGTGTGTGTGTGTTGTATTTCAACAAATCGAAATTCTGGTCAGTACCTATAATTACTTTTTTTTTTTGTAAAAGAGTTCTAAGAGTTCGTTATATAAATCTACTGAGTTACTTTGACTTGTGTTTGGTACACGATATACTTCAACAAAATATAATTTAGATGAATCAATGCTAATTTCGACTGCAATTGATTCAAACTCTTTTTCAACATGAGGAGTGCAGTTTATTGTTATAGACGGTAATTCATTTGCTATATACATTGCTACACCTCCGTGTGCATAATGCTGTCTGTTTTTACAAACCAAACAATAATTAGGTATGTTACATAATGCTTGGCTCGTGTCCTGCAGCCACGTTTCACATAATATAAGAACATGTATTTTAACATTATTGTCGGAGAGTTCATGTAACAAATGTGTTAGCCTGTCTACTTTATTGGCTAGACCTTGGATGTTGATATGCATTACTGTGAGTGGTGCAGCATTTGGATGGAGTGAGAAGATTGGTGAAGATGAATGGAGGTTTTCTCTATCAACGTAGTTACTTTTAGACATGTACAATGTAAGATCCTGATCATCTTGGCTAATTAAATCCTCTGTGTTAGTCATTTGTAAAGATAAGAACGTAAATGTACGTGGGAAGAGGCGTATGGATCAAAAAGGGAATCAGTAACCAAGATGTCATATGGCCAGTGCCAAAAATCGAGTCTTTGCCTGTGGCCGAAATAGAACGCAAAATTTCAGAGTAGCTCTCTATTGATTGTGACACACCCACTTTTGGAAATCTGTAGATTTCACCAACGATCAATGACTTTCTTTTCACTTTCATTTCAATGAAAAGACTTTCAATTTTTCCTTCGACAAAAACCCCCAGATCTCTTCTCTGGCTAAAATCAATGCATCTGTGAACATAGATAGCAACCCCGCCCCCTATACGTTCTGGTCTATTTGCGGTGACCAACTCATAGTCCTGAATTTAGCAAAATTTTTCATTCATATCTCTGAGTAATGTTTTACATAATAGAATTACCTGCACCAACACACCCTGCTCATTAGCAGAGGCCAAAATGTTTTCTAACTCATTCACTTTGTTTAATAAACCTCTTATGTTGAAATGCATCACATTTAGACCATTGCCACTCATCCCCTTTGTTGTATCAGACTCATCTAGACCAATATATTCGCTTGTTTCAGAGCATAATTGCACAGTGTTCATTTTGGTGAAGCCTCAGAAAATACCTTCACATTTGCAGATTTCATTACGTTTTCATCGAGATGCATATATTTCTCAACAGACCGAGTACTAGTAGTGCGTTTACATGGATAAAATATTCTCGCTTGTGTGCGTGTAGTTTTGATATAGAAATAATGATTTGTGCAAAAGAAAAATACATGTAATAGAAAAAAAACAAACAATGATAAGCCATTTTGGCCTTAAAGAGGACCTCTGATTGTTTTGAACTTGTAACGGATGATAGAGGATACATCCCAAAAGACAAATACCCCTTTTGACTGACATATTTTAG
>KB307199.1:88295-114841 GCA_000328365.1 Capitella teleta
AGACTCATCTAGACCAATATATTCGCTTGTTTCAGAGCATAATTGCAGAGTGTTCATTTTGGTGAAGCCTCAGAAAATACCTTCACATTTGCAGATTTCATTACGTTTTCATCGAGATGCATATATTTCTCAACAGACCGAGTACTAGTAGTGCGTTTACATGGACAAAATATTCTCGCTTGTGTGCGTGTAGTTTTGATATAGAAATAATGATTTGTGCAAAAGAAAAATACATAGAAATAATATATAAAAAAATATATAGAAATCATGATTTGTGCAAAAGAAAAATACATGTAATAGAAAAAGAAAAAAACAATGATAAGCCATTTTGGCCTTAAAGAGGACCTCTGATTGTTTTGAACTTGTAACGGATGATAGAGGATACATCCCAAAAGACAAATACCCCTTTTGACTGACATATTTTTAGACAATACTCTTGCTGTGTGCTAAATCCGAGATACATCGAATTTGAGAGGTTTAAAGTTTGTTCTATCTTGTAATCAATCAATGGCGAAATCGAAATCGAAACGAAATCTTAAAACCCATTTATTCCGTTCTTTTTACAATGTTTAAAGAGGACCTCTGGTTGTTTTGAACTAGTAACGGATGATAGAGGATACATCCCAAAAGACAAATACGCCTTTTGACCGACATGTTTTTAGACAATAGGCTTGCAGTGGGCTAATTCTTAGATACATCAATTTTGAGAGGTATAAACTCTCGCTTTCTTCTCGCGTTCGATTTCATACCGTCATGACGGCATAAAAGTAATTCTCCTAATGTTAAGAATGGGAGCCGTCGAGTGAGCAGATCTTTCAGCAGTTATCACAAAAGAAATCTCGCACTCATCTCGTTTCAAGCTATTCTGCTTGAGCAGGAAATTCGTATTTTAATTTGTCTTGAATATCATTCACAGTTGACCAAATTTTTCAAAAACGGTCTCTCGTCACTCAATAAAGCCCACAGAACCGACCTAAAAAGTTTCCGAAATGAACAGAGGTCCTCTTTAAGGAGGGTTTGATTCAGTCCTAGGAGGACCGTTCAATGGTACATTTCATTTCATTTCATTTCATTTCATTTTATTTCATTTTATTTCATTTTATTTCATTTTATTTCATTTATTACATTTAAAACGCATTTTCAGCAATATCAAAGAACATTCAAATGCGCTGTACAAACAGAGGGAGATCAATATAATTATATTATTTCTCAAACATTATGAGTCTCTAGCTAATTCACTTTCATTGCTAACCTTATGAATTTTGCCTTGCAAGTCATGTATAAGTATGTTACCATCTGCTGACCATGCGCCTTGTATCTTGCCTGCCCTTCTGAGGACGCGAGCCTTGTAGAGGAGATCTTCCCTCTTCTTCGTCAGGTCCCTCATTCAGGAACACGTCTGGTAGCGTTTTCGTTTGAGGACGCAGGTCCCTCATTCAGGAACACGTCTGGGAGCGTTTTCGTTTGAGGACGCAGGTCCATCATTCAGGAACACGTCTGGGAGCGTTTTCGTTTGAGGACGCAGGTCCCTCATTCAGGAACACGTCTGGGAGCGTTTTCGTTTGAGGACGCAGGTCCATCATTCAGGAACACGTCTGGTAGCGTTTTCGCTTGAGGACGCAGGTCCCTCATTCAGGAACACGTCTAGTAGCGTTTTCGCTTGAGGACGCAGGTCCATCATTCAGGAACACGTCTGGTAGCGTTTTCGTTTGAGGACGCAGGTCCCTCATTCAGGAACACGTCTGGTAGCGTTTTCGCTTGAGGACGCAGGTCCATCATTCAGGAACACGTCTGGTAGCGTTTTCGCTTGAGGACGCAGGTCCATCATTCAGGAACACGTCTGGTAGCGTTTTCGTTTGAGGACGCAGGTCCCTCATTCAGGAACACGTCTGGGAGCGTTTTCGTTTGAGGACGCAGGTCCATAATACGCTTGCGAGAACGATACGTTGCCAACTTGACAAGTATCGCCCGAGGATTATTTCTCTGGTTAGTGGCTGAGGCGGGCTTTCCAACCCTATGGATGCGATCCACCTCTGTAATATCTAGAGGAGGATTCAGTTTGAGCGTCGAGTTCACCAATTCCATCACTTTCTCCGTGGGATCTTCGCCAGTTTCTTCCCGTATACCAGCAATCCTCAGAGAATTTCTGCGGGTATACTGCTCGAGACTGTCCGTGTCCGATTCGGCAGACTGCAGTTTCTCTTCAAGTTGATAGATTCTCTGGTCAAGTTCACGCAGCTCTGCCCGCAGCATCATCACTTCGTTACGCAGGGACTCGGTTACTCTGTCCGACACTGGATCCGTGAGTGCCTGGGACACCAGCTCCACGAGAGATTTTTTGACCATGTCATTATTAAATGCTATTAGCATGGCGTTGGTGAATTGATCTTAATCCATTCCGAGGTCTTGAGAACACTTTCTTGTCCAACGCATAAACGAGAGTCAATCGAAAATAAAAGTATAATTAGTGGAGCAGGTGATCCAGGCAGGTCAAGATCCGGTGCGGACAGCGTGGACTTTGGGTCCTATTGGCTATTGTTGAGTTTATCAAAGTCTCAACACTTTGAAAAAAAAAACGATTTACACGCGAGCAAATTTAAAGACGTGTGCTCTCAACGACAGCCAGTGAATGAATCCTGAAAGAGCTATCAGGCGGATTAGAAATGAAGTTCCTGCTACCCAACCAAGTTCCATTGAGTGCATCAATGGAATTTCAAGAGGCAGAGCAGTGGCTTCGTGTAGGGATTGGTGAGATGGAGATAATTTTATATGAAATTCACTCAACAAAAGAATGTAGAATTTCATTTGAATAAGAAGATCATTTACGCTTCCTAATGTGCGCCTCTGCATTCATTGCATTCCCTATTTCTGTCACAATCCACTTTTTATATACAATAGGTCATCCTGGGTGGGATAAAACGTACGACAAAGTTCGACGACGTTTCTGATTGCCAAATATGGTCGACTCAGTTAGGGATTTTGTCACAAGTACGACTTGTGTCAAAGGAATAGCCCACTTGTCAAGTTAAAAACACTACCCCTGGCGAGTATCTCTGTGCCAGCAAAGGCCTGGTACCAGGTGACTTTTAATTCGGTACACTGTAACAATGTCCTTACAGAAATCTGTTTTCTTTTCCAGATTGGGATTGAGTAGACCGAAAGAGCGGCAAGAGAAAAGATAAAATGATCGACCCTTTCAACATCCTGTCAGGGACCAAAAGGATTATGTACAAGTTGAAAAATAAATATCGAGAATTGAAGCAAGCAGTCAATCCAGCTAGTATGAAGTCGTACTAATTGTAATAAACGCCATTTTAGGCTTTGTACAATTGTTATTGGCTCTAACTTAAATCCAACGCAGCGCACTATCCATCTTAATATCATAGTTTCACTGGGACTACTAATCCTAATGGTAGGACTCTATGCCCCAGGAATAGTAGTCCACCGGACAACTATTCCTAGAACATGAAGTCCTAGGACTATCCAAACCAGGAATTAGTGTCCGCCTGACTATTTTTTCGAGAGACTATATAGAGATAGTTACATCCGGTTTAGACGAAAAGCAATACTTATATTAAATTAACGATTTTTTTTTCTCACTTCTGAAATCATGATAATGAATTCAAAACAAAATATGGCACGATGAAAAGCGAAGTTTATTTCATTTAACAGGCGGCGTAGACCAGGTAGTTGGGGGTGCCGACCTTTGATCCCAGGGTGATGACATCAGGGGTGGCTGTGCTTTGCAGAGCCGTCTTGACTGCAGCGGGGGTGGGAGCGCTGGATTGGCTGCTCAGGTAACGGGCCACCCATCCGGCGACGTGGGGAGCAGCCATGGAGGTTCCGCTGAGGCTAGCGGTGGCGGTGGGGCCTCCGATGTAGGTGGACAGGATGTTGTTTCCAGGGGCGATGATATCACAGCAGGTACCATAGTTGGTGAAGGTTGGCAGACCATCAGCGTTGTTGGAGGCGACGGTGGTCAGGGCAGTTTCCACCTGTGCTGGACTGTAGTTGCAGGCATCGGCGTTGCTGTTTCCAGCGGCCACAGCGGCGTTGGCTCCGGCGGCGATGGCAGCAGTCAGGGCTTCATTCAGAGCGATAGAGGTTCCAGTCATACCCAGGGACAGGTTCATGATGGTCTTGTCTCCAGAGTTGTGCTGGTTGGCAACGTACTCGACGCCAGAAACCACATCGGTGGTGGATCCGCTGCCTGCACGGTTGAGCACCTTGACGGCGATCAGGTTGACTCCCTTGGCCACACCATAGGTGGTACCTCCGACGGTTCCAGCGCAGTGGGTGCCGTGGCCGTTGAGATCATCGTCTCCCTCGCTGATACCAGGAGCAGTGAAGCCGTGGCTGACTCTGCCAGCGTAGTCCTGGTGGCCCAGGTAGATGCCGGTGTCGATGACGTAGGCATTGACGCCACTGCCGTCATCCTCATCAGTCCAATCGTAGGTGGCACCAGTGAACTCGGGCAAGGGCCTGGAGCTTGTCCTGCTCAGACCCCAGATGGTAGCTCCGCTGGTCTGCGAGTTGCAGTCGGCGTGGAACTCGTGGGTCTCAGCCTCAATGACCTTGACGTTGGTATCTTCCCTGAGGGCGGCCAGCTGAACATCGTCAACCTTGACGTGCAGGGCTCTGAAGTCGTTGATGTGGAAGCTGTTCAGGATGGTGACTTGAGGAGTGCTGGCACTCAGGCCGACGCTGCCGGGCTTCAGCACCACAATGAACTCGCCGGGCACGGCAGAGGCGAAGTGGGTGTTGATGACGGGAGCGCTGGCCTGGCAAGCAGCCAGGAAGCAGCAGCCGAGCACGATCAGCTTGAGGGATGCCATGTCGATTGTCGATGAATGGATGCCTTACTTCAGCTGCAGCTGCCTTTTAAGGGCAGTGATTTCCTCCTTGACTCAGTCTAAACGTATGCCTTATCAGCATAAGGTCATGCATGGGAAATGCCAGTTGGTCCTCCCAGACATTTTTCTTCCTTTATTCTTGATTCTTATAAAGAGTACATTGGATAATTAGTAGTTCAAACTTGTAACAATGATTCCCCACCCGGATGGCTTGAAATGGATTGCATATCCAATCTGCCTCTAATTGTATATCATAATTAATAAGTCATCATGTCCATGTTCGAAATTCCTGTTTTTGTGTAAATCTGTCAATTCCCTTTTATCATGTGTAACTGTGCCTGATAAGTACGTTGACTGCCTTCGCTACAGTTATCGGTACACAGGGAATGCAGCTTTAATTTTCCCATACTCTAAATAACTTTCAAAATTGCCGTTTTATGTAAAATATTGTTCTCTCGAGTATTATTATGATGAATCTCTATCATTGAGTCTATTGTTTATAATAATCCTATGAAAGTATACATTTACCTACAAACGCCTCTGTCCAAGCACGTTTGTGCGATAATGCGACCCATTTATTAACATATTATCGTGAAATGCTTCTTCCAATGTTTGTCTAATCTATACTTTGGTGCTAAAGAAACGCGACTTTTTGTTTTGGGATATGCATTGCATGGACACAAACTTTCGTATGCAATAATTTAAACTGATTGCAAACACATTTCTGAAATTTAAAAGAAAACAAATGGAATTATTTAGTAACCTGGTTTAATTGGAGGAACAATCGACAAGGAGGTCAAAATAAAAATGTTAGATTTCCGTGGTCAGATATTCCCCGTCTTCTGATTCACACATCAATAACACATCGGAGGATATTTGTGCCAAAATGTCTCGGTAAGACTCTCAACCCTGTCCTAGCTGTGGGATCTTGGTACAGCTACTGAATCAGCTCTCAGCAATTGGAAGCTGTCGGCCTTCACAAAGTTCAAAATTGTCAAAAGTCTAATTGCATTCGAAGAAAGCACTCGTTAGAGTATCATTCCAGTCAACTGTCATCATCTATATCAAAGTCATCCTGTTATGGGAGAACTTGGAAGAATGTTTAACAGGATTCGTGAATTAGCTGCACAAGGCAAGGAATTTGCCATCGCGAACGGTTTGAGAATTAAGAGAGAGGACTTGCGCGCTGCGTAGAAGATATTTGTAAACCCAAACATGGATTAAATAATTATAAAGCCAATTAATTATGCATCGTTGCGTTTTTCAGCAGAGTTTCGGCAGAGTCAGTGCTCACTCTCCTTCCAAGTTTGATTCCACCCTAGTGGATTTATTTTCATGAATTGCCACCGATCGATTCCTGTTGTCATGACAACACACCAGAGAATTTGGTATTTGGCAATTTGAACGCCATTCATTTCCGCATCATACAAAGTCGATTTCAACCAAATAATTATAACCAAAACAAGGAAGCATCTTTGAATTTCAGACCCTCTGTCCCAATATTAGGCAGTCCTCCCTCCACCAGGCAAGTGTCCAAAAATAAAATATTTACAATTGTGACGAATTAGCGATGAAATTATTTGTAAATTTTTATCTCAAAATTATACAAAATTGACCCTCAATGTACCTAGATGTTATTGAGTACATCTTTTGCCTCGTTAAGTGCCAATTTCTCTATTTATTTTTCTGTACCAATGATTAGTTTGACGCTACTTCGAGACCTGAATCATTTCTCTGCGATGGCGTCGACGGTGAACAACCTACAAATCCTGTCTACCAACGCTATCATTCAACTAAACGGCGTCCAACATGTAGTTTTTGTGCATCGACAGGAATGTCAATAAATCGATTATAATCGATATTTTACTCGTTCTACAAGTGAAATTTACCTTTAGAAACCTCGCATATAATATTGCAACATGGCCTAAGCGCCACCACCCGAGCCGAGAGCCCTCTTTGTTGACATTCAAGAGGTCCTTAGCAACGGCCTTCGATTTGTTACTTTGTGGCCGTGAAGCGATCGTGCAAGGACTTTGTTTTTGGATTATTCGGGTAGCTCGTAAGGTAGCGGGATTTTTGTGTCATTGCGCACAGGTAAGGAAGACCAACATGCAGTGTGAATCACTTCGATCATTAAGGGATATCGCTGTGCCGCTCTAACATGTCGGATTTTGTGGAATAAATTATCACAATAATTACCACTATCTTGATTGCATGTGTCATTTTCTCAGAAATGCTTATGTAGCCGAACAGTGGTAACTATGGCATATGTAATGCCTACGTCTACACACGTGCATTATCTTGTCAGTAGTAATTAATAATACACATGTACAAGATATTCTCTGCTTAATGTTACCATGAATGTAGTTCATGTGCTCGATGTAATTTACTCTGAATAGCCGATAACGTTGCCATTTACTTATAATTGAGTACTTTATTAAGAGTCTTGCATTCAAGTACACTTGAGTTGTTTTTCTTTGAATTGAAGCAATAATCTTTATGGTGATTTTTTTATTAGGATGATTCTTACAATACTCTAATATGTACATATTATATCTATATGTGTATATTATATCTATCTATACGTTCATTATTCAGAATAGTTATGTTTTAATACTAGGTGCCAGCACCAATTAACATCCTCTGTTCTAGAAAGGCACACGTAATCATCGATTTGTACCAATGTTGGGATAACGGGTGTTCGATTCAACCACAGATCAATTCTCTAGCCTTTCCCAATATTATTATTACAATCGGTGCAAGGATAGTATAGCTGTAAGCATTAACGAGTTTTATGCATATTATTATAACATATAACCCATAAAAAGACAGTTTATCATTGGTTTAGTTGACCTGTAGTATAAAGTTATTCTGATTAGTTTTATTCCATTTTCAGGTGAGCAAGAAAATACAAGAGAATGGCGGACGTGAGTATACCTAAAATATATAAGCTTTCGCATTATAATTGTGACTTTGTCGTTAAAATGGTAGCGATATGTCTCATATTGCTCCCAAATAAATGACCCACGATGAATAGTTAACGTCGTGTCAATTTTGGTACTAATCGATTGATATCTGCTTATTTCGGTGATAACGTCTGAACCATACTGCGGTATTCATGTCGATAATTAACTTGTTTCCAAATTCCAAAATTTCAGTGCCTCAACACAACGCCATAATCATAGTTATATCTTTTGTTTGATCTAGAGCAAAGGAGGGGCCATGCTTTTAATCCGATACGGGGTCAACCGCAAGCAAGCGTGCAAGAATTCGTTAAGCAAGTGGAGATCCGTACACCACGTGTACGAGGGGTGTGTTTCTGGAGTCTCCTCTGAGGTCAGTGGGTCAGAGGTCATGTGAAAGGCATACCCCTTACAGAAATCTTAATTACAGGTGGAGCAGCAAGAAGGCCACTGGCCCAGAGCCAAAGGTGTCGCATTGCTTTCCTTTGAGAGCATGAAGGACGCTCAGATGTGGAAGGACTGCATTCCTGAAATCAAGCAGCAGGACTGGATGGATGGCCCTGACATGGTGCTGGTGCCCATGCGAGAACTTCCACGTATGGAGATCACCACCAAAGCGTCATTTCCAGCACATTTTAGTTCATGTTTTTTTTTTTTTTTTTTTTTCGGTATAGCTCCAGGCAAGAGATACGTCCAAATATTAGAGCTGGAATTCAGTCAAGAGAATTATCAGCGTTACATGAGTGAATACGTACCAGCCACCAAGGATATTCTGCACAAGAGCGGAGCTTCTGAATCGGTCGTCGCCTCCAGTGCCCCCGTGAACCTAAAAGGAGCATGGAACCCACAATCCTTGATTATCAACTTCTGGAGCAATGAGGAAGAATTCCACAAAGCGTACACTTCAGGTACACTTTATTTATTTATTTATTTATTTATTTATTTATTTATTTATTTATTTATTTATTTATTTATTTATTTATTTATTTATTTATTTATTTATTTATTTATTTATTTATTTATTTATTTATTTATTTATTTATTTATTTATTTATTTATTTATTTATTTTTATCTGGTTCCTCTGTTTGATGATGCTGAGATTGTTTACAGAGGAATACAAGCCGCTGAAAGAAATGAGGCAAGAGTTAGCTCTGACGACGTCATGCTCCTTTCATCTGGAGGATCTCTTCAGAAGCAAGGGTGCTTGCTGATCTCGTGTTATGCAATTCGTTGTGTGTAATTTTATTTGTTATGTGGGTATCCCTTTTCTCAGAGTATTTCTATAGCTCAGTATTAATGATGAGTATGTGCCTTCCTTTATTCTTAGTACAACATGGCCCCAAAACAACACATGTGCTGATATGAACACTCATTCTGCATGCATTGCGTGTTATTTGATGATCTCGAATTATATGCATACAATTTTTTTTTTTGATTATATGTCTTCTGTGATAACTATTATGAGTATTTCTTCTGTTCTGCTTTGAAATAAATTATCTAAATTGCGGATATCTAACTAGTAAGTAGCGCACTTTTCATTCGACTGATAAACATTTATTCACTCGTAGCATTCATAACGCACCTTTTGTGAGGTAAACAAGTAGATTACAAAGTATCGAGTTTATTTGTCAACATTCAAAATGACCTGATTTGAGATTAAAATGAAATCAGAACAATGACTCAAACATGTTGGACTAAACGCTATAGGAAAAGGAGATTAATGTTAAAAACGACTTCATGATTTTGATATGACATCAAAAAATCATAACGCACTCAGATCACAAATCATAACGTAATAATACCACAACGCACAGCAACCATAGCTCACTTTGTATGCAATCTCACACTCGTCGTCAAATGTTCATGAATGAGATTAAAAATTAAACATTGCCTAATAATAATGCTATACCACTGTTGACGGGTTGCCATGGTGATGATGGTTCACCAGGTGTTCAGTGACGTCATTGGGTGATGAATGTTTCACAATACCATCATGTAAAGCATGTTCGCACGGTGTCCGTGAGTGTCTAGCACGACCTCCACGAGGTAGCGTGTTATACGGAGCCTGAGGGGGACACACGGGTATCGCGTGCTTCGGGAGTGTGGTCATGCCTGACGGTGAGTGCATATGATGGTGGATTGGCGGGGTCATCATCGATGAGCTATTGGTGTCCGTCTCGGGGCTCGTGCTGCATTTCAAATGTTCACACTCTCCGACACAAACCTCCTCCTCCTCTTTCTCCTTCTCCATCTCCCGCTGGCGCATTTTTAGCTCTTTGCGCATTCGGTCTTTCTGATAATATACACCGGCGAATATGAGGATGTTTAGGAAGAGGAGTGAGCACCCGACTGCTATGGTCACACTCAGGGACAGCATACCGTCCATTGCGAACCCGGTGGCCGGAGCAGGGGTCACTGTAGTAGTCATGGTCGTTGGCGGCGACTGAGATCCTCTCCTGGATTTGGAGTTTGGTTTTTTCGTTGGGCGTCTCCAGCTGGGAAGTGTTGGCGCGATTGTCGATGTAGAGGTGGTCGTTGTGGGAATTGGCGTTGTGGTTGTCGTGGTTGGTTGGGCGGTTGTCGTAGTGCTGGGTTCTTCTGGGGCGTAAGGAGTCTCGGGTTGCAGGGGGGGAATCGGGTTCAGCGTCTCAATGTCTAGTTTACGAGTCCCGTCTGGCTCGAATGAGGTCAAGTTGTCGTAGTTATCCAATAGGTGATGCAGGGGGTCAAGGTCATCTGCTTGGTGCATTTTGGGGATGAGATCAAGCCAGAGCGCCATCTTGGCCCCGCGCATGTGATGCCTGATCAAGGGTCTCATTCCTGTGAATAAAACAGCTGACTCAGCAAGCATGTCTGGAAATACGAGGGGGAAAAACTGCCCGAAATGTTCAGAGGCCATTTTGCCACCATTACGACGTGAAACGGCGCAGAAAACCCTATAAGCAATCAACTAGGACGATAACTGCTCCCCGTTGAATTCTCAAACTGCCCTGGGAGACCCCGAGAACAGGCATGAGACAAACATTATGGACTCTTCCTCGAGAAATATGCCCGCTATAAGACGGGGACCAGACATGAACAGCATATAAAGCATACGTCACCAGAATCTGTGCACATAGAATGCCTACGTAAGGCCTCTCTGCTGAAAAGGGACCACGCGGTAATTGTTCTCCATTAGACTAAGGGAATTGAACATCGGGAAGCATTTAACCCTTGATGCAAATCGGATTTTGTTTGCCACAGGCCAGTGTATGGCGACCGCTTGCCTGCTGGCAATACCCTGGCCATTGGGTTACACTTAGCGAGGTCGTCGGTTGCGTATTGGAATTGTTCATAAACCGCTCAAGGGGTAAGATTGCGTCATTCTGTTCTGTCTGGAAAGTCGGGATGAACATGGGAAGAAATATGTTACCAATATGCAGGAATTCCTGTTTATCGTTGTCCAATAATGGCCAATCGAGTTCCATGAAACGATTTTGCACACGGCCTCCGTGGTTGGAATCTTGGACGAGTGGTAAGTTGGGATTGCTGAGGATGAGAAATTTATACATTCGAGGCAATTATGAAAAGGATTTATTGCAGTCTTCTTGTGCGGCCAGATATCACCAATTCTATTCTTTGGGCCTTTTTGCATAAGGAAAAGCCCTTTCATATAGGGAGAAATTGGATGGGGACCTATAAGTCATTTTGTAAGAGCAAGATGTATATTGTAAAATGGTATTGCTGTGGAGAATAGAGCATAAAACATCCAAAAAAAGACATATCGATTATTTACATTGGCCGATAAATAAAATAATGCTTAGAATAAACTGAATGGCGAGGCAAACCATTGTTCTCTTTCTTATTGCACCAACTAAAGGAGGGGGGGCGGGCGGGTTAAAAGTGCAAGGTATACGCACCCACTGCGGACAAAGTTACACCAGTATGTCAGCACTGCTTCAGACAACATTTTCTCCGAACGTGTGAATTCCGATAAAAAGGGATCTATGCCATCAGTGAGAGGAGCCCCGAAGACGTAGACCATGTCATCACCCTGGACGCCACCCGCCCAACGGGGATACGCTTCAAGTCTTGACGGATACGAGAAACTGTAAGCGAAGGTGGACGCTGGTGTACTGGCGTGGATCCTGGATAGATCCACGAGGGGAGCAATGAACTGCCCATCGCCAATGAATTCCATGAGATTGTCCCTGATGATGCTGGGATCACCAGGATTCTCCCAGTCAGTGTAGTGATGTAATAGTATCTCGTAGATCTTCTGTCTGTGCCACTGGTAGATGTTACGTACGTACGTTCTGACGATTTGATGAAGACGGTCTATGCTGACCCCCTCGTCCACCTCATGTTGAGGGAAGTACAGAAATCCCTCGTTTTTCATGACCCCCAGGAGGAGATTGGTCTTCCCGAATAAGGAGTCACGACTTTTCATGAGAGTCCTCACGTCATCAGGCAATACACTGTGTCTGTCGATGACGGGCGCCCACGCTGAGTAATACTTGGGTGCCTGGATGTTCAGTCGAACCAGGTCTTCGTATGGTAAGCTCTTGAAGCACTGCACCATTTGAGCGCTCTGTCCCCAGAACTGGGAGCAATTGACAGCCTCCGCAAGTTGTAGAGTATATCGAAGAGGATCGTGGCTAATAGCCCAGGAGCTTAATGCTGAACCACTCTGAATGATGGCCTGTTTGAAGAGGTTTCTTCCTAGAATAAGAAGTGAACAACGACCTTTACAATAAGTCTTCAAAACGAGGCTGGCTAATTGACACAGAGATGAATTCCTAGCTTGTTAAGTCTGCTCCTTTGACAGCGTATCACCTGATTCATAGTAACGGGAATTCGAGTGCAAAATTTATGACATTAAAAGTGAGCCATAACAGTTATCAGACGGATTTCTTTATCTTTGATGTGTCTATAAAAAGCCACCACGAAAGCTGGAGATTACACTGCAACCATATTGCGATGCCATATTCCATCGTATAATCCCATCGCAAGGAATTGCGTGCGTCTGAAAAGCCTCTACAGGGAAAAAATTTCCACAAAAAAAACCCCAAAAAACATCCCACAATATGCATGATGATTTCGCAGCTTAAATCCTTCAGTTTTTTAATGCCACCACGCTGGTCATTTGTTATGCTTTCAATATGATTAGAAAGGTCTCTTGACCACCTGTGGGGGCCGTGGATTTGTAGCACCCTGGGGTAAAGAGCCGCTGTCATGTGAAGGCACTCATGAGGGTCATTTGTGCCTAATCCCTTGCGGATTACCCTCATTTCTCATGCGGTAGGAGATTATTATGGGATGCAGTACATGGAAATCCTCTCGAGTAATGATGGTAAAACAACCAGCCAGTCTCGTTCATTCTCCAACTTACAACCTACAGTTGTAGTTGACGGCTAATTATCATCCAATTGAAGCGTTCTCTCTGTGAGAGTTCAACAGGAGTTCTCGCCTTGTCTCAGTACGTACGTATAAGATCATGGACTATATAATCTAACCTGTTTAGATAAATAATTGGGGTTCTTTAATTGCACATATTTGATTTTCAACTTTAGGAATATTAGATTAAGTCAATATATGTACAAAAAAAAAAAGTACTCGTCTTTTCCCCATGCACTATTTGCCTGGACACAGTTTTTGCTTGACTGCAATTTATGAACCTAATGTACTAAAGTGTTGGCCCCAGCCTCACATCAACTCCTGTTTAATTAAGAACTACTTTGTACGACCAAGCAAACTCTGCGCAGTCGTGCATAATTCAAATACAAACAGTGATGTTCACTCTGGCTCACTGTCAATGTCGTATTAACCCAGGACTGAAAGCAACAAAAAATTTACTCGTGGATGATTATGCTGGCCGGGAGAAATCTCTAAAAATTGACCTATAAGCAAGGCAATATCCCATCATGGTTCTGTCAATACCCTTTAGGCCTCTACAATACATGAGACAAATCAAAATCAATAGTCTTTCCTATATTTCAGTCGACAAGATCAAACCCGTATTGATCAGATTGGCCACAGACAGCAGTGTAGAATATAGCCAAGATCAGAGTGTATCAACCAACAAAGACAATTGCACGCATGCCAAGCAAGTTGAGGTGAAAATCAAAGGCTGAATATATCAAGATGCAATCACTGACCTCTTGTCACGGGCGACACCATTAAGAGATTGACCATCGCGGCTCCATAGCCTTGACCAAGCAGGCTGATTTCACCCGGATCCCCTCCAAATGCACGAATGTTCTCCCTGACCCAATGTAGGGCGGCGACCTGATCCAGAAGAGCGTAGTTCCCGGGAGCATTGCTGTCTCCGGTGCTCAGGAAACCTGAAATCAGTTATGAATTGCTGTGATTATGTATGCATCAGTTAAAAATTGCTGTAACTATGTATGTTATGTGACTAAATGCATCAGATGATTTTGTTTACACAAGCATTGCGCTATCAAGTATTTTGCAGCAGGACATAAAATCGGGGATATCCTGTATTCAACGGGACATGGAGTGACCCTTTAGCTATCAGGGATCTGATGTCACCATTTCGTTTCGATGTCAGTCAAGCAGCAATCAAGGGCCTCGGTCAAGAGTGCTCGAGACTCGATGCCAATCAGTCTCTTAATAACACGGCACTGAGCTCTGCGCCCATTTGGCAATTCAATTTTCAGCTCTGTGGCCCGCGAGGTCCCGGCCTCGCCTTGCTGTGAAGCTGATAAGAGGGTGAGCTAAGGGTTGTGTTGGCGGTGTACGCCTCTCTTAATGAACATCATAAGAATTGGAGGCAAGTGTTCACACAAGTCTACGCCGATACGGCAATAAAATTGCTATAAAGAAAGTGACTTCAAAGAGTGTAGCCATAAACACCCCAGATATGAAAGAAGTTGTCACGGTGTGGCTCTGAATGATCCTAGTAGGATGGCACCCGACTCTGCAAAGTGTTCAAGGCCTTTTTTTGCAGTGCCAGGCTCGCAAAAGAGCACGCGCCCACGGCAATGTTTATCTATGCCGATATTGGTCATATGTCCCAACACAGCAACAATTAGTTCATTGCGTGCTCATATCGAGCATGTTTTTCTTCGATATGGACTCTGCATGTTAAGGTCTCTGGAGGAAGCAATCAACTAACATTCAGTGAAAAAAAAAAACAACAGCCAGCCCTTCCAGCTGACAGGGGCAGTGTTTGCAAAGGGTGACAGACAGAAGAGGGCAAAGAAAATGCTCCTGAAATGATCAAACAAGAAGGAGGAAGGAGTGGCCTTTCCGCTGGTCGTGTTGGGTCATTTCCGTAGACAAATGTCCCTTGACAGAGCAAGACTTGAAGTCTTCTTAGAATTTACAAACACGATTCACCCAGCGTATCAAGCAACGCCTCTTGTATTTTCCGTACTCTGTAGGGAGCTCATTGAGATATACCTCAGGCGTCGCTATTCGGCGAAGGAGGAGAGGAAGTCTAGCCCCTAATTGTGAATGCTTTTGCCAGGGCCTGACCACACAATCAAGAGACGAGGGGTGATTGCCTCCATCAAGCATTGTGACTCCCAAAAGGGGACAGAATTGGCCGTGTGTCCTCCAGCAATGTACTTGGAGGGGGGTAATTATAAAGCCAGCCGCAAGGTGGATTAAGTGAGTGGCATTGGAAACATGGGACGAAATGCTGCCTTGATGTGGCTCACTCTCTCGGGTATTATAATGAATATAGTCTTTAAAGATGGTTTACCTGCTATAAACGCAAAGAGTATGTCGATTAGCTAATTGCAAGTGTATTTTAGTATTTATCCCAAAGTCCATGGCCAACTCTAGCTAAATGCATGCACCAGGAAAAGGTCACTCCGCTAGCACAACCCTGAGTCTGGACACATCCCCACCAACTGAGTCTCACAAACCGTGAGCGGCGCCTTCATCGTAGGCTGAACCAAAGCTGGTCGTTGAATGCAAACCGAGAGATCCAGGTCAGACAGGGATCCGGGATCTCTTCCAGAGTCAAGCAAGGATTCGTTTAATGGTCTTAATTGGGAATTACCGGCGGGGATTGGCAGAGGGGTTCGTGTTAATGGGCGTTTGAGTCGTTTCCTCATCTCATCACGAGAATGATTATATGATTATACTATACTAATATAACAAATAGGACCCTGGATTATATTATAACAAATAGGGCCCTGGGTGGGTCTGCAAAAACAGTAGGACATATTTCTAGATGACTGACATATTGTGACTGCATAATCCCAAAATCCTAAAACACAATTTAGTCATGGGTTATAGGCGCCAAATAACGCGGAATAACATTTAAAGATACCAATGAACAGCCGAAAACCGATAATTTCGATCGAGCATAGTGTGATTTTGATGGAGAGATTGGCGGACTTTCTTCTGCTGTGAGCCAGAGCGATTTGATGGGGATATTTAAGAGGAGCCAGAGGCCGTGTTATCTCTGGCGATCTGCGTTATTTATGCTCTGACTCTGAAGTGTTGTCCTCACTCCATCACCAGAAAAAAAAAGGACGAGGCTTCTGTAAACATTCTTTTAAAGAATGGCGCTCCTATTATGTTGGTTTGGAATGTTTATTCTAGCGTAGTTTTGTACTCACCCAGCACGCCTAAGCGATAGTTCAAGGTCACCACAATCACGTGACCAAATGCCGCCATGACACTTCCGTCATAAGCATTTCCAGTTCCAATTTCATAGGTTTCTCCGTGAATATAGACGACGACAGGCAGATATTCACTCTCATTTCTTGCTGAAATAAAGACATACAAATAAATATTCAGCGATTTCCCCATGACAATTAAAGCTCATGCAACCTTGCTCCTATGTTAATTGAGGCATTATCCTTGTACATCCATAACCCGCACCCTTATACAGCAGGGTCAAAGCAAATTTGACATTAACGAGCTGGACACCGGCTCTGATGTCATAAAAGCTGGCCACGGCAATAGTATATCAGGCATCAAGACGTATGTCTCAGCTGTTAAAGAGAAAGGGATTTGCACTGAATATTTGATGTGAACGCACTCTAAGACCAGAAGCGATACAGGTGACCCCAATGAAAGTTTCATTGCTTAAGTGGAAGGCAAAGAATTAGTAAAGAATTGAGACGTCAAATATTAATACAATAGAGAGTGGAAATTGGTTGAGTGAGGCAAGAATTTATTTCGTTGCCACTCAATTGAGGGTCGTTTTGTGCAAGACATGTTTACCACGTGTGTTCATTGTATGTTTATTTGTTTGAGTTTTGTTTGAGTTTTGTAATAATATCTCTTGTAGGTAATTGACACCCACAGAATGCAAACACAGATAATCGACACACGTAGCATGCCACGTGCGGCATGTCCATCGTAAGCTTCTTATTAACTCTCACCTTCGACTCATACTATACACATAACCACATCGAGTTATTGCGGCAAATATTACGAGGTAAAAAAACATTAGCATATGAATGATAGTTATTATGGATATTGGACATCAAGGAGTTATATGTTTTTCGCAGGCTACACGTGTATAACAAGACGTGACCCATTTACCAGTTGCAAAATGCACTGCGAACTGACCTAAGCTAAGTACATGATATTTCAAGCAGCACATCTAAGCATTATGGGACACGGGTCTCTGCTGCTTACGCGGTCCCCGTGCCAACACATAAAGGCTTCTATAAGGTCTTGGGGGAATTCAATAAGCACATATTTTGGTTACATGAATATCTGATTCAGACAACTTTCAAAAAACACACTAAAAAAAAACAAAAAAAAAAACAAAACAATATGGACCTTGCTATATGTCTTTCTTTCTAACGACCAGCGCAATTAAACAAGAACTATAATCGTAATGGTCAATTTGGTTGAAGAGAGAGTCGTTCAAAATATATATATCACGTAATTTTAATGATGGCATAAACACAATCAATTAGTCATAATAATGGGGTGTCCCTGTTTATAGACAGCCCCGCACACTTAACACCTTAATGAGCTAGAATAACGGACGACACGGGAACACTCTTAGTCTGAGATCTAATGCACTTTGAAACATGTGTATTGATGTTGCGAAACACGAGTCAAAGGCGAGAAAGAAACGCAGAGATGGATTGGCGGATGAATATGCAAGGTGTGTACTAATTTCCGACAATCTACGCTCCTGAGTTATGGGACTACTTTATCCCATCGGCTGAAAAATTGCTAGAGTTTTCGGGCCGCAATTTTTCAAATGAGACCGCAAATAATATATAGAGGTCCGGGTGACGGCTCCTGTGTCGCGTGGCTGTAGTTTTGCTCTGCTTGTACTTGTGTTATAGAATGGGCACTGAATTTAAAGGACACGCAGAGCAAAGCGAAATGGCGCCAAATACTGAGGACCAAGAGTATTCAATTACGTCAACGGTGAGTCGGCGTGCCGTGTGATTACGGCTGAAACGACATGCAGGATCGAACTATACATTCTAGAATTGTTATATGACGTCATTCATATAAGGCATGAGGATTCCCACAATGCATTCGGGAGGGATACACGGTGGAGGTGAACCTTCCGCGTACGTTTTTCTGTGGGCGTAATGACACAATGTGATATGAACAAAGTTATCAGACTGCTTACGTCGATAATCACCTCAATTCTTGAAGGTAAATTGCGAGTGTATAGTGACTGCAAGGCGCCCCAATGAGGGCCATGGCACAGTGCCAACACCCCTCCCCCAATCCCCCCCCCCCTAGAAGAAGGAAAAAATAGTCCAGCCTCGTTCTAGACTTTTCAGGTGGACCATGGATACACCTATAAGTATAATCGTGGTTCAGCTGTCACTTACCTTTCTTGCTTATCCTATAACTTTGTGTGTTTCCCAAAACGTGATACATCATTATATGTGTTATTATCGGACATGTAAGAACTTGGAAAATATATGAGGAAGAAGCAACGGCCTGTAAACATTATTGTTCATCATTTTGTCGCCCGATTTCAGATATGGGCAAAGTAGCACAATACGATAATAGCGCCATGGCATGGCATGGTGTTGCATAATTTCAAAGATGAAATTGTAATTATAAGAGCCTAGCACTGCACGTATATCTTATGTATAACAATGAAACATCTGGCCAATGCACCCAAACCCAAGAAAAACACATTAAATCTACATCGATCTTCACAACCGTTGTGTACAGGCGGTTGTCCAATCTGAAGCATACAAAGGAATGACTCTGGCAATAATAAACCGCAATCTTGGCATTGTGCCTCAAGGCTGAAGCAGCTCTAGGCAAGAGGGCAGCCTCCACGCTTTCTCATCTCACTGGACAGTGATGTAACAAATGGAGAATGATGACCCACAATGCATCACAATAGTTAACGCTGTTAACAGGCCAGGAAGAGAAGCTTCGTGTCATCACTCTCCATCTCAGCACCTCACTTCAAAAGAAAATGTCTCAAGACTAAGAGTCAACATGGCGAGGCCATTGTTGCAGGCTTAACCTATGGTCACAACTGGACAAGAAGCTTAGAATTAAAACAATCGCATTTATTATGACATCTGATAACATCGAAACCGTTTCACTGGATATCGCCTCTTTATGGGCTTCTGTTCATACAAGGAGACCAATTTTAAAAGGATTCGCCAGTAACTATAGGAGAAATGATTGAAGATCATTTAAAAGGCAATTTTCATTCTGTGGCGGCATATAGAGTGTTAGATTGTTTTATCGATGGGCTTATAAAGATCTTGAGCGGCTCCTAATTTTAGATTATTGATAACTGTAGGTGGCCAACTGAGACATTCGTACGTATAATTATGCATACACAATACTGTAGAGTAATGTGATTAATGTTTAAACTTGAGCTGTTTATTACTTAATTATAATCATTATGTCAGTTTAAGTGCCTGTCATCATTTTGCGATATTTCCACTTTTGGCGCAAACAGTGCCCCAGACAATGGATAAGATTCATTGAACGCATAATTCTTTTTCAAGGCTAACAGGCCCCCTCTTTGAGCAAACCGCACTTTTTATAAGCGTTTCTGGCCGTCATCAATGCGGCAAGAAAAAATAGTCTCGCTCCGTGAGAGTTGGGAAGGAGTGGCGCAATGATGCTGGCGAACACCTCATGCATTGCAAAGTGACTGAGAAGAATCTGGGGGATTGGCTATACAAGGACATACGAGGCTTGCAACGTTGTGTGCATAGGCAGAGGGCAAAGGTCCCTAGTCACCTGAGGTATGGATCGGTAAGTCCTCTAGCTCATTGCATAGTAATTTGCCGAAATAAATAATTTGTTTATGCAAGGCCTGTTTTTTTGTCACAATTTAATGGACATATAGTTCCACTGGTTGACCGATTGTACATGCTCAGTGTGGGCCTGGAGCGTTATAATTTTACGCCATTAGTTTCAACAAAAAAACCACGTGACCATTTTGAAGTTCATGTGATGTACATGCACCAACCACACATATAATTAACTATGCGTGACGAACGCGTCTGAAAATTGTGGCTAATAACTATACACGTACTACTGTGAGGCATATGGAACGCAATATCAATACATAATGTAAACAAAGGGTCTAGACAGCTGTGGAATGTGAGTTGCGTGTATTGTTTAGGAAAAATCTCCTTTGCTGGCTTCCACTTGTACACGTAAAGCACGAAGTGTCTGTCAATCCACGTGCATGTGAAGAAGGCGACAGGGAAATCCAGAGACGAACGTCAGGAATCTCACATTGTGTATACACCATAGGGGACAGAACAATGCTGTAGACTCAAAGGTCTACACTATGATGTTCTGAGAATGTGAACAAATCTTCATGAAGTTAATCATCTTAGAGAGCAATGAGAAATTTCCTTTCACACAAATAATATCCATCAGATACGCATGTTTGTTTCTTCTTCTTCTTCATCTGTTCTTGGAAATGTTTTTCATTACATGGCTCGTACTGAACGTTCAGAATAACACGTTTTACAACTCGGACACGTGCTATATTTTTACTTCATTTCATATTTCAATTTTGCAGTTTGCTGCATTAGATTTAAACGGTGACACTCGTTAGGTGTTGATATCGCCCCTGTTTATTTGGCGCCTGGATCAGTCCGAAATCATGGTTGCATAGCATAGACTACAGCAGATCTTTATCTCGAACCTTCTTGGTGCAACAATGCCATTGCTCACAGTGAAGCCTATCGCAATATATCACGGATGATATACAGCAGTTTCAATGACAGATTCATAAAATGGGATTAGTTAGTTTCGGGTCATTTTATATTGCGAAAAAAAGAAAAAGTAAGACAAAAATATATTAAAAAGTGGGATTATAAATAATATTGCAAACATGGAATGGAAAGTCGAGCAGCTTTCACCTGTGGCTTGCTCACATGAAAACAAAAACGCGACTGCTCTTCCAGGATGTCGTGGGATGCCGCGATTAATTGAACAGAGCCGAGGAGCCAAGAAAAAAACCCACAGGACAAAGGCGACAGACTAAGAGCAATTTGAAATCGACAAAGGGCGGAGGCATTATCCGTTAATTTCAGAGGATTATTTGTCCCCTGCCTGAATCTCAGACGCAATTAGTACTCGCGTCTAGGTCATGTGATCGGGCAATATCCGGTTGCCATGGAAACAAATGACAACTCGTGTCCAAATCAAAGGAGGTTAGGGAGGGGACGATCTCGATGTAAGTCTGAGGTCGGCTTTGTCAGACCTAATGGATCTCTTGCTGCCGGGGATGATCGACGCCTGGTACCTGCATTGCATGCGTGGGTGCTGAGGCAGATTTTATACTTGTGATATACAACAAAAGCTAACAAAAGCAGGGTGCTAATTGCGCCTAACAAAAAGCGCAAATCATTATGATTAGATTGTTAAACAATCATTGGTATAGAGAATCATTTTTTTTTTTTCGAGGGCTTATTTATCCTCGGGATCCTAAAGTCTGACGGCTTATGTGGTCCGAGGAGGTAATTAGGAGTTAAGTGCCTTACTCAAGGAGACAAGGTTGGTGGCTGGCTTCGAACCTTCAGTGGCCAGCGCCAAGCCCTTTCGAGGCGAGCACGCTAACCACTCGGCCACAACCTCTCCTTAGTATTCTCTAATTATTCGTATTTTAATATTACACATCACAAAAAAAAAAATAATAATAATAATAAAAAAAAATATCATGTCAAACCCAATTTACACCTAATTAATTTAATCTACAAGTGCACAGTTTTAGGATTGCTGCCACATCTCAAGGTTATCTGCTGCAAATCACGAGTACTTGAAATTGTTCTTGAGCAGATGGATATTAATTGCATGAATAATTCATTCAATGAAACGCACGATTTCAATTGAAATTTGAAGTTGGAAATACACGCTTTCATCAATTTCTCCGGATGTCAATAATTAATTAAAGTACATGCATTGCATAATTAATCAGAAGTGAAATTCATTGGAATCGTTAAATCTAAGCCGAGGCTCGATCATTACGCAATAATTCGTTTCAAATGCACCTGGAGCTTAGGGTGCGGTGGCCACGGGTCAGTGCCTGCTAGTCACCGTTGCCCAATTGCTTAATAATATGATGAAATAAAACTCATTATGGATATTGGTCAAAGAAAAATAATCCAAAATTGACCAGTGTTGTTAACAACACCGCAATGCACTCACGCGCAGTAGAACTGCAATGTTAACTTTGTGAAGAAGAATTCAGACTGATTACAATCATGCATGTCGCTACAATGGGACAAAAACAATGCCCACGCCAGCAGAGTGGTTAGCCCCTGCAAGCCTTATAAGTCCCCCTCACACTTGGCTGCGCAGTGGCAATGCTTTCACTCCCTTTCAATCCAAGAATTCCGGGAAGATCGAAGCCCGGCACTCGCAGCTCCTTAGCAGCTCTCCTGTCATCCCTGCCAACTTGCTTGATGGATGAACGCATCTCTACGAATTGAATTGTAAGTGTCGGTTTAGCGGATCAACGTAGCAAAATTGTACGCGCAACGGAAGTAATTGTGAGACTTCATGCGTTGCATTAAGCTGTTTAGGTGACAGGGGATCCGGATTATCCAAAATAGTGTTGCGAGAATACTTTCAGTAGTGACACAGCAATGGCATGTTGGCTAATTCCATACTATAGTAATTCTCAATTGTACCCACCGCACAAATGCTCGACCACATGAAAGAGATAGGCGGTTGTGGGCAGTGACGTGCTATTATATCTCACAATGACCGGTTTCCCCATTTGCAAAAGCAAAGCAGTTACAACCAGGCCATAGCATGCATTGGACCTGCTGGACGACCAGCTGAGTAGTTACAACCAAGTGCCCATGAGCTACAACTCGGTAGCTAAAATTGAGAAATCGGGCAAACGAGAATCACAGAATTAATAGCTCATCCAATGTCATAATCTGCGAGATTCAACTTGTAGATAATCCTAGAATAGCAATATCGTGGATCCCTGAACACTGAGCTGCAATTCACCCAAAGTAGAAATCGTCATCATATTCACCGCTTAACACCACCGATCACCTTCTACCGTGAGCGGATTATCACAAGGAAAGCAAATCAACATCTTAATCGAATTCAGTATTCAATCTGCCGGCTGTAATCAAGCCATCTCGTGGATAGGAGCGACGTGGTCTGTTCGCTAATGCCCCAGAACGCCCCAAACGAAGCAATCTATCGTTGCAGGCAATTAGCACCCTGCCGTTGTTTCTACTTACGACTCGGGAGATACCACGATGCCCTTATCGCCGCCCCTGCTGGGGTCACAAGAACCAACGGTTATCAGATATTCGACTAGAATGCTGATGGGTAGTCGTCTGCATTTCATTACGTAATCAGTACAAATCACGTGCGTGATTGTGGTTGGGTTATTATCAAGAAATATAACTTATATCCTCTTCATTATAGAGATAGCTATATTTGATTAGGAAGAACAAAAAGCTCTCACACAATTGCATATATGGTGTTGTTTTCTTTAACGAATCAGAGGCCTCCAAGAAGACACATCCTGTTTAGTTCATTTTGATGGAAACTTAGAATCAGGACACATCCACCACTTATTTAGAGATAGCTCTATTAATTATGATGAAAACACTGCAATACTTAGTCATACATCTTGGAATAAAGATTCCGGCGTAGGAGGGCATGTGAAATACAACGCCTTTCAAGTTCGAGGCCATGCAATTCTTCGCGTGACAAATGATGATCCGTTTCGGTATATATCGGCATCGGGTTCTCATTAAAAAAAGCAATGATTGGCAAACAAGAAATGTATGACAGGTGGTCGGATGGGGGGTTCTTGGCGTTCAGTCTCCTCAACAAAAACCTCATTTACAAAGATTCCAGAAGGAGAGAAAAATGTCCTTCAAAAAGTCTTACGTGATTTACCCCCCCCCCCCCAAAAAAAAAGGATATTCCAGTGAGGTAAAAATTCGTGGTTTTTACATATGTACAGGATATAATACACAAGAAGGAGAACAATCAAATCATAAAATAATTACAGACTTCTCTTTTATGCCTATGGAGGTATACGTGTATAACTATGGCATAGAATACCATTGGACATACACGTGGCATACACGTGTACACAGAAGGTGAACACAAAATCCACCATTGCCTTCAGTTCGAAGCAAAATGTGTTGCATAAAACAAAATGCTATTACTTAAACAAGGAGAGAATTACCGAAAATTACCAACACATGCACAATTATGTTTAGACAAGATGACGATGTTAATCTGCGGAGCAAGGTTGTTTCTGCCGTAATCCAAATACCACGCAAAATCAATGCGAAAGTGAAGAAGTAGCCAGAAGAGGGATTTTCGGGGGTAATAATAGACAACCCTCCGAGGGGAAACTTGGATGGATTCATAATCTTGCCATCTCTGGTTATGACTACTGCTCAATCGAGTGTGAAATTAACACCCCCACTTCCATAGGCACTATTTATTCAACGCCGAAGACTGACTAACACTGTTTGGAAGGAATACAAGGACGCTCCCTAAAGAATGTGACAGCCGAAATGGTTGTTTTATGTATTGCTTTTATAATCTATAAGTTCAAGGTAGTGCGACCTAGCAGAGTAGTTGCGATCAGCCAAAATACAAAATAGGTATGAACACAATGCTTGTGCCCACTCAAGAGCAATTTACTACGCGTTCCCTCCAGGGATTGGCGTTTAGCGTAAACAAAGTTAGAATACACAGCTCTCATCAGTCGAGCGACACCAAAAAGGCGAGAGGTATTTTACGGCGTTCCAAATTAGCAGGCAGCAGGGGACGCAGCACCTTTCGCCTGCTGCAAGGACGTAGTGCCAGGCACCTCATAAAGAAAACCCCATACATCATAGCCCACCGCCGATGGGCCTTCATTATATTCGGGCGCCGTAACGTCGATGTCATTGGCAAATCCCGTTAAATAGCCCACCCCTAGTGCGGCTGTCAGGCGCACATGGTGGGAATAGTACCACGCTAGACCTGCATTCACGCTGCTTGTGACCTTACATGCATAAAAGATGTCTCTAGAAAATTATGAGGTCATATGTCTCTCCCGACACTTGGCCGACAGTGTACAAGCCTGGGGTTAATACAGAATATCCCATATTATCGCCCACGACGTCGTAAAAATGGTACACCAAGCGTGATAGTGTAGTCAATCAGTCATTTAGTTGCGGTACACTCCTTGGCTTGCCATAAGGCGATTGAAGCATCCATCATTTGTTGTAATCAAACGTAAGATTTCCAAGCGAGATCTCTCTTCTTTATTACGCGCAGCAAACGAGGCAGGAAAAGAGGAGGCCACACATACTACCACCATTCGGTGTAAGGTTCCACAGACATATTTCTCATCATAGCAGACAGCGCAGGGCTATATCTGGAGAAGATCCTGGAAACGAACTACTTCTCGCTCGCTCGGTTCGAAATGACATGTTTACCAAACCAGAATGGAAAGAGCGTGTCATCGCAAGCACAACTGTCAGACAGATGGAATTCAATCTCATCGCGGTCTTCAATGCGGACTTCTAGGAAATATCACCACAAATCATGGTCATTGCAGATGGTCAGTAAGCCATAAACAGTACGATATGGACACTTGGCTGACCGTGGTGTTCGAGTTGACCCACATCTCAAGAGTCTCAGACCCAATTGCATTTTCTTTGTTGTCCAGGTGCCTCTTTCTCCCTGGTTCAATCTTCGATTGGGTAGAGATTCAAATTGCCAACAAACATGATATATTCTAATGACAAGGACACTCTTGTACTGTCTTGTTGATACTATCAGTTGATGAAGAAGCTGTCCTGTCGTAATTTGGGACTTTCCTGCGTGTGGATCCAGAGCTTCCCACTCCTCTTCACGCTCTCTCCCTCCTATATCCCTTCATTATCCCCAGGGACCGCATCGACAACGTAACAATAGCCAATTCAGCAAGAACGAGAAAGTAATGCTATTTGTCAGCACACTCGGAACAGAGAAAAAGGCATTCCGTAGGGAATCATGTGATCAACTAGATGTTATGGGCGACTTAATAGCACCAGAAAGAAATCCCGTTTGTATCACTGTAACGATCACAGACGGTGGATAACATGGTTTTGTGAGGTCTGTATATTCACAAACAGATGATTGAAAGGTGAAGAGATGATGTGTTTAAAATCACACTCAATTGTCCATGCACGAAATTGCCGGCTTAAGCAACGTGTGTGTGTGTGTGTGTGGGGGGGGGGGGGGGGGTTTTTCCTTTTTTTTCCGGTTGGTTGGGTTTTGGTTTGGTTTGGTTTGGTATGTTTTTTTTTTTTTTTTATT